>JAJOOD010013034.1:0-44408 GCA_029582525.1 Solanum tacnaense | reverse complement strand
GACTCCAAAACATGCAACATGCCACTAGAAACTCTATGTCTCAAGCTTAAATAGGAATAGAAGAAAGTGACGAGGATGTCAAAACTCACCACAACATACTATTCAACATACCATCCCCAACTTAGGAGAAACCCATCTAGGCCATCATAAACAACAAATAAAGATCTCATTACAAAACAAGGAACTATGACTTACCGGCACCTTCATCTGGATTTGCTTCCTTGTTAGCTTGGAGAGCATAGAAACGAGTCTTCTTTTGACCCTCAATAGATGGACCACTATAAGAAGCTTGCTTAGCATCTCTCCCTTTATCCGCAAGAGTAGGACAATCTCTCACTTTATGATCATCCTTTCCACAAACATAGCACCCATTTGTACCGGCTAGGCATTTCCCAAAATGCTTCTTTCCACAAGTGGAACAAGTAGGCTTAACAAATTGAGAACTACCACCTCTTTCTTGTTTGACCTTAGGAGCACTTGAGAAATCTTGATTAGGAACCCTCTTCTTAAACCTAGGTTGTCCTTGCTCATCGGACCTACCCCTTTTTAAATCCTTCTTCACCCTCATAAGTTTGGACTCCTCAATAGATTGAGCATACACAACAAGCCTAGAGATATTCATTTCACCATAGAGCATTGCCGTACGGCACTGTTCCTTAACCAAGTCGGATACACCGATAACAAACCTACACATCTCCTCTCTAGGGTTAGACACCAAGGAGAGCATATCTAGACAACAAAGTAAACTGCAAAGCATACTCCTCCACACTCATACTACCTTGCTTAAGGTTTATGAACTCCTCAATCTTACACTCTCTCTTCTCACGGGGAAAGTACTTTTCTAAGAATGCTTCCTTAAACTCCTCCCATTCTACAGGACCCGGTTCAACCGGTCTATTGGCTTTCCATTGAGTGAACCAAATTTGGGCCACCTCTTTCAATTGGTAGGAAGCCAACTCTGCCTTCTCTCTAGATGACACACCCATAGTATCTACAATCTTGTAGATTTCATCCAAGAATCCTTGGGGATCTTCTCCCATTCTAGAGCCAAGAAATATAGGAGGATTCTTCCACACAAAGTCTCTCAATCTTGAGGCCACGGTACTCTCATTAGCATTCACCCTAGGCCCCATATCTCGGTTAGCTTGAGTCGTCATGGCTTGAGCTAGAGTTAGAAAAGCCGCCCTAATCTCCTCATTAGTCATGGTCGGGGGAACCACCGGAACCTCATTCTCTTGTTCACCTATAGGGACTTGGCCACCTTGAAGACCTTGATCATCTTGGGGAGGAACTCCCTCATTTCCAATCTCCTCTCCCGCCCTCCTCGGGTTAGCCCTCGTATTCATATCCAATAAACACAAGAGAAGGATTAGGAAAAGGACACTTATAGACCAAACTCTAAGGCACGACTTCAAGAATAATGAAAGAAGTGTAACTTCTACCGTCCTATAGCCCCTCGCTCATAGATGTGTCGCGACGCACACCGATGAACAAGACTCTACTAGACATGACTTTTGAGACTTTGAACCTAAGAACCATTTTCCAAAACCTTATGCTCTGATACCAAGTTTGTCACGACCCGAGAGCACCCCCAAGTCGTAACAGGGATATTCGACCTCTCGGAGGTCTTATACAAGCCCTTAGCATTCATCACATTAGGTATGTAAAATAGTGCGGAATTAAAAACTCTTTAAAACAAAATCCATAAGACTAAAAGGTCACTTTTAAAAACATCTTTCAAAAGTACACAAGCGAAATACTAAGTCTCTTAGCCATCTTAAACATAAGCCTGAAAACATACTAGGGACACTGCCATTTACAATTAAAAGAAGTCTATTAAGTCTATTACAAGAACCTTATCATAAAACTAGAATAGAAAAGTCTTGTCCTCGACATATGAGGACATACCACAGGATCTTGGAAGAACTTCAAATCCCAAGCTTTACTATAGAACTCACTCACTTACGGAACCTACACTTGTAGAAAATAGAAAAAATATGGAATTATCCCAATTAAGTACTAAGTATGATGACTATGCAAAAACATGCTAAAACGGACATTTATTTGAAACAAATGCTTTCATGCCATTTTTTGATAAAAACCTTCATAACACAAGTATAAGAAACACATTTCAAGTCATCATTCACATGTAAGACAATACCCACATAATAGACATACTCAACTAGTACCATTGTACAACACATAAACATAATAGTCAAGTAAGTCCTTTCATCGTCTTGAAACGTCAATCTCAAGTCACTCTAAGCCACACATAAGTGAAACATGAAGTGACCGCCCATACAACCTCTTCATATACACGTAAGTATTCCTAAGGATTACCATAGATAAGGAACTTATCATTACAATATAAGATACTAAGTCAACATTGTTTATTACACAATTTTAAGAGACATTCAAGCAATTAGGATACTTTCACTTAATAGTCATTTAGACTTAGGGAACTCACTTTAGCATCTTCTAGGCCTACTCGTGTCATGTATAGATAGCATCCCATACTACCACCTACACTTTGTAGAACTTATCCAATAACTAAAGTGCGCATCCGACATGATGGGAAATAGGCATTAACCGACATAGACCATACTAGTTAGGCATGGAATGCAGACTCTACCCTACTCCGTGGAGTCTAGACTTATGAAAGGGCACCATGCTTAGGTCTACAGATTCAAGGCTTAGCCTAGAAGTCCTCTTTTATCATTCATAGAAAGGGAACCATGCCTAAGTCTACTATTCCTAGACATTCATTCATTCCATAAGCTTTCGTGTAACAAGAAGGTACATGTAAGTCTACCAAGCAAGCCACAACATTACCATATAGAGACTCTTCCTAGTCTAATATCATCACATATATGAACATTAAAAGAGATCACACTTTCAATCATAATGCATTAACACTTTATACAAGATCACCTTATGTCCATAAGAATACTTTCACATTTATACCTTCACATAGTACAAGGTTTTAGGTCATTCTTTGGGTCCTCTTCAAGGGCCCTTAGGGTGGTCCTTGGGGAGTCGTACCCGGGCATTTTGACCCTAAACATGCTCATCTAGACACTAGGGTCACTTCCACTGCTTTTTTACTCCAAACAACTCACCAAATCAAGGACAACACACTAGTACAGAGAAGACTAGTTTCCGGACGTCGTGGACATCTCTTGACATTTGACCTCCAACACAACCAAACTGACCTCTAACACCATTTTTAAGCATTTATACAAGATTACCAACTTTATACCAACACACGAGGCTCTAGTTTCACTAGTAAATTTTTAGGGTCGTTACAAATTCCTCAAATTGTTGCAGGCATTGCTGATGTAGCAACAGCTTAGTGCAAAGTTTCTCAACAAAAAGTTGAATGTGGAAGTGAGTTATGAGTCCAACCAATATGTCATACTCCCTGCCTAATCCAAGATGAACATGATCTACAATATTATTATTAGTAAATGGATAGTTGATGGAAGCAAGGAAATCAACTATATCAATTGTAAGGGGATCTTCTTTTAACATAGTTGTATGTTGGCATTTGAGCTCAACTAATTTAACCTGACTAACATTCTGAAAACATCGGTTCAACGAGAGCGCCAAATGTCATGTAATGGAGGAAGCAAGTGAAGTTCAAGAAAAAGCTCTCTGGACAATGTAGAAAACAGTCATGAACGTATACTTTGATCAATTCTTAGCCATGTACGATAGTGGTGGTTAACTTAATGGTTACCGGAGGCATCATTACAAATTCATGCGGGATAGATATAGAGCAATCTCCAAAGCCAACCAGTTAATATAAAAAATTCTACCCTTTCTCTAAAATTAACAAAAACAATATTTTTTTTCTATGAAAAATGAGGTATCTGAAGCCAAAGTTCTTGCAGTTCTTACAAATTACTGAAATTTGAGCTTCTTAATGACCCATATTTCAAGTTTACTGCTAATGGTCAGAAATGGGTCGAACGGGTATTTTTAGCGCATATCCTATCTCTTACAAATTTTTTACCATCATAAGTAAACTTTAAATCTTGATCCTTAATAAGCTTAGATTTCAGTACTTTATAAACCTTTAAGAGCTTCATTTTAAGATTACTCATTTTTCCATAAAGAAAATTGTTGTTATTGCTAATTTCAGAGAGAGGAGAATTTTTGAGTTTTGGGGATGTAATGCTTTTTCTTCCTTTGAATATATAGAAAACAAACAACGGTACATATTCAATTGAAAAGTGACTAAGAGCCCTTGTAATTTATGAGCAACAACCTCCCATTTTGTTGCAAGTACATAATATTAGTTTTGTAGTCTAATCAAATGAATATATAAGTTTTGTATCACATGTTTTAGTTTATTATGGAGAAAAATATTTTAAAGTTAGCCATTAGTCCACTAATTATGGAAATATGATAAATAATACAAATAAGGGCCTAAAATGTGTAACGACCCGAACCGTCGTTATTTAAAAAAGGAAAAACGTTGGGAGAACTGGGCCCAACATCCCACCAAAGTGGGACAGATGCCGCTAAGGTGGTGGCACTCCAGTGGTATAGGGAGCAAAAGAGTGGGATAGTCGGGGGCAGAACTTAAATGACGTGAAGCCTTATTTCTCATTTTTTCCAAAACATCAAAAACAGGCGAGGATCACCCCAGAAACCCTAAAAATGCTGCTCTAGGCTTGGGAAAGAAGGAGGAAGAGATTTCTCTCACAAGGATGATGATTGCTTGCGGATTCTCGGTCAAATCCACCGTCATGAGGTCCAAAAGCCAGGATTGGAGCCATAATCTTGTGCAGCTGCTTGGCGCCTAGGTAGGCTAGGTTTATTTACTTGAGTAGTAGTAAATTCATGCTCTCCGCTAGTATATAGTTAATTGATGGTAGAATTTATGTGTAGGACTTTCGGCATTGAAAAGGGAGGATTGTACATGTACCGTAGTTGTGAAGGTTGATATGGATCATGAGTGAAAGTCTTGTCTTGTGACCTAGGGTTAGGTGATGGTTTGATTTCTTGTTGGCATGAGAAATGCAAGTTATTGCGTTGTTGTGTGCATGCATGTATGAGAACGAGGAATATAAATCAAATCTAATGCAAATGACTATATGTATATGAATTATCACATGCCATGAACATATTACTTGATTGTATGATAATGAGTACTGTTCTTCATGGATGTGATTATGACTGTGGTTGTACTGATTGGATCGGTTGTCACGTTCTGACACCTCGATTTGGTCGGATGTCACATTCTGACACATATATTAGATCGATGTCACATTCCGGCATATATATTGGATCGGGTGTCACATTCTGACACATATATATTGGATCGGGTGTCACATTTCGACACAGTATGTTGTTTGGGTATGGGTTCCATGACAGAACCACTTGTGATTATTATGTTTATGTCTACTTATCATGGGTATTGGAAATTGTGTGTACCCTTAAAAGATAATTGATTTATGAATCATGAATAGGTGGGTTTACAGTGTTGTAATTTAATAGATTATATCTAGTTGTTGGGGTTGATTTAGAATGAGCGGGCTCACTGATATGTGGCCGGGTAAGAGGAGACAGAGGGTCCAGGTGTGGTTATGGAATATGGTTAGAGGGGCTGTCTACGTTTTTAAATAATGAGGAGTAGATTAGGGTTATGATCTAAATAGTAGTTAGACTCTACCTTGTGAAGGGGATTCGTATTGAAATGGTTGGCGAGCCTGGATAGAATATACTATGGGGTCAAGGGTTGTCCTGTGATGTGAAAGAAGTAAGGGTGGGTCGTGAGTAGTTGTCCTAATTGGTAGTGGTTGTACTCGGGACATCTGATAAAATTGGAACGATACAGAGAAGATTAGCATGGCCCTTGCTTACACGCACAAATTGACGGTTATCCTACTTAGGTGTTATTGTAGGTGCCCGCACGGCCAAGTGGGTTGGGTCGTGACAAATTGGTTTCAGAGCCCAGGTTATCGATCTCCCAGTACAAGAGAAAATATGGAATAGACTCCTGAGGTTTGGTGTATTGACGTCTACATCTAATCTTCAGGAAGCTATGAAGGATTCTAGGAAGTTGTTCCATGTCTTCTCTCCTTTTGTGCGAATTATCGCTAGTGGTATGAGTTGAGTCCAATTGGTATCTCCAGAATCTAATTAATACCTTAGCAAAGTGAAATGGACGTTGTGGTCACCGCTGAAGGGACACAAGCAAGGTAAATTGAAGTTGAGAAGGTTCTTATTAGTACCTGGCCTTAGAGGTTGTATAAATGCATGGATGACCAGTAATGGTCATTCATGGAGCGAATTAATCAATAACTTGGACTTGTCTGTGAGTTGTAGCTTGAAAAATTGTCAATGTGTGCATATATTGTATAAAATGATGGTTGGTGTGTAAGGTATATTTGTATGGATGTTATGATGTGATTTGTGCACATTATTGTTTGTCTAGATTTGGATGTGATCAGTATACTTGCCCAGATATTGAATATGTGTGAGCTATGATATGCTTATGTGAAGGAGTGTAACTTTAACTGTGTATGGACTCACCATTGATAAAGAGGGTAAGGAAAAAGAACGACTTGTGGTTGTAGGGAAACTACGGTTTCATGACAGTCTGGATTAGTCGAGAAACGTGTAAGGAAAGGGGGTTATTATAGCATAATAGAGGACTTTGTGGTTATGAAGGGTTCCTTTGACATGTGTTGCAACCGATTATAAGCCGCGTGATAAATAGGCATAATCTAGGGATGTGCATGTCTATTGTGTTGATATTTTGGGAAGGGGTTCGGGTGTGTCTATCACTGAGTTGACTTGGGAGAAGCAAAGACTATCTTAGCTAAGAGAAGTTATCCTAGATATTTGTTGTAACTTTGGGAATAAATGAAAAACTTTAGAAACGGGAAGAACCCCAGGGAATTGTTGACCTTGGTACTGTTTCCGTTGGAGCCGCTAGGGCAGGTTTCCCACCAGGGCAAGACCGCCAGAGTGGGGATTTCTCCCGCCATAGAGGGACAGGGCGAATCAAAATCTCATCCCTATCTTCCCTATTTTTTCCCTAGTCACACATATGGACCAGAATCGTGCATGGGCTGATTTCTGCCCTTCAATCAGTACACAACAATAGAATAGTAAGCTATAAACACCTAGCATTCAAATATTAGCTGTGAAAAACAGCAAAAACAAGCATCCATGTGTGTACAAAATGTAAGGAAAAACAAAAAGAGAAATAGAATTTTTTTAATATATGCCCAAGAGGGCAAAACCAAATCAGGGTCCATGGGAATGGGAAGTGTCGCTATCGGACCCCATGTCCTCTGGGGCTGTCTTGCTAGTCAACGCGTCACTCAACCAGGTGAACTCCCAGAAGTCCTCCAACTCGATCATGGGAAGCTCCCATTTGGGGCGACGCAGGAAAAATGATCTTCATGGTCTTCCACATCCAACCCATTAGGCGATCCCTCGCTAAATTATTCTTCCTCTCCCATCACAGCTGGCGGCGGAGCAAATCCTACTCAAAGGCAGTGGAGGGTGGAACAAAAGTCGAGGTACTAGCTTGGGAGCCTCCAAGTTTTCTTTGAACAGCCTCAAGGTCCTCCTCCACACGATCACTGGAAAGCGGTGGTTGAGACTTGGTAGGGAGGGTGTCGTCGGCCCCGTCATCTTCCCCTCCTTCGTCATCCGCATCAGCAGCTGCTTGACTGCTACCGGCCCCTTCGGTCTTCCTCCTCTTACTCTCGGAGGGGGATGCCTGCCTAATCAAAAGAGGGTGAAAAAAGGGATCCATGGAAGGTACCTCATCGGTATCCAAGAGTGGCACCCCCGCCCGCTTGCACATCGTTGTCTCTAGTTCAAGAAGGAAGAATGCCATCTTGTTTTCCCGATAGAACATCTTTCATTCAGAAATAATCTGCATGAACACGTTTAGTTTGATCCCTTGTATAGCACACACCACCACTAGAGCCTGGGGGAAGGTCACGTCAGTACGGTTGCTTGACAAGTGGATCCTCCTGGAAACCAAGTGCAGCCACCTCTTAGCATCTGGTGACCAGTTAATACTGGTGATAGCCTTAGTAGTAGCCCAGTAAACTCAGCCTTGACGCCTAGCCTCAACCACTGTATCCTTTAGCCTTCCCAAATCCATCTCCAACAGATTTTCTTTGTATTCTACATTAGGTGCCTCTGGCACCTCGAGCACCTCTTTGATGAATTGAATGTTCAAGGGGATGTCAAATCCTCGGAAGCAAATAATAGGGTGAGGATCATCCCATCGAACACTAGGAAGTATGGCGTAAAACTTTCTCACCCAGCCAGAGTGCGCAATAGGGGAAGCCTCTGTTAGTGGACCCCATCCAAAGTCCATTAGTCGGGCATGGAAGGTGGGCACTCTCTCCTCTAGGTCCAGCAAGTTATAGCCCCTCTCATACTAGAACTTGGTGTTCCGCTGATCTTGGTAATTTTCCCGACTCGTAGCATTGGGAAACAGACGAAAGAAATATTCTACTCGTTAATACCAGCCATAGTAGACAAACCTGCAAAATTTATGATAGGTACACATTAGGACTCTATAGAATTAGTCAATATCTGGTGAAGGGAAGATAAGAAATTTTACTTGAAGTGGCAAGAGGCCACTGTCCCACCAAGTCCCGCCACAGCGGCCCAAATCCCACCATAGTGGGATGAAGGAGGCCGCTAGAGCGGGATGGAGTTTGTTGGAGCGGCCTTCATCTGGACGAACTTCGACCGCATTCATGGCACCTCTTTGCCCCAAAAATCTCATTTTTAACATATTTTTAGCAGATCCAAGTCTATAAAGTACCCCTAGAACCTAGATATGTAATTATTCTATCAAAATAATCCCTAAATGATGCCAGAATCCAAATTTTACACCAAGAAACCCATGTAACTCCCCCCCCCCCGCCCATTTCGAAGTCGTTTTGATTGTAGTTACGCGAAATCCTTACGCTTAGAACGTTGTAGAGACGTTGTGAATGTGAGGTAAGTGTCCATGCTATATTTTTCTAGCATATCAAGTAACATATATTCATATGTTTTGAATAACTACCCAAAGGCCTTTCTAATCAATTAGTTAACATCATGCAATCGTAGTTAAGTAAGTTTCGAAGTAACTAGCATAAGGGACACGAATAGTACCTTGAAATTGACATTTGGAGGGAAGCGTTTGAGAGAATTTTGGGAGTTTTGAAAGTGAAGAGGAGGAAATGGGGAATCCATTCACCTTTCCCCCTTCTTACTTTTCAATCCCTCGCTACAGCAGAGGTGTCCCATGCCACAACGGCCCAGCCTCAGCGGTATCTTTGCCGCTCTAGAGGGGCAGAACATTCAACTTTGTCTCCATATATTGCTTTGTTTCCCTAATTGGTCCCTTGAATAAAGAGCCCTTTCATACTAAAACTTTAAATAACAACCATCCTTCGTGGTTCTATAACGGATCATTTCGTTAGTTTAGAAGTACTCCAAAAAGGGCTTGTGTTTATCCCTTCACTAGTCATTTAGGGATGAATGAAGGGTAAATTTGTATCTATTGTAACTACCCAAACCATTGTTATTTAGGAAAGGAAAAATGTTAGGAGAAATGGGCCCCTCTTCCCTCAAGAGCGGGACAGATGCCCCTAATGTGGTGGCGCTCCGCGAGATTGGGAGTGCCATAGCGGGAGAGTCAGGGGTAGAACTTAAATGACGTGAAGCCTTATTTTCTCCTTTTTCACACAACACCAAAAGAGGCGATGATCACACAGAAACCCTGAAAAGGCTACTCTAGGCTTGGGAAAAAGGAGGAAGAGATTTCTAGCACAAGGATGACAATAGCTTGCAGATTTTTGCTCAAATCCATCGTCATGAGGTTCGAAAACCCAGATTGGAGCCATAATTCCGTGCAGTTGCTTGGCGCCTAGGTAGGCTAGGTTTATTTACTTGAGTACTAGTAAATTTGTGCTCGTTTTGTAGTATATAGTTAATTGACGGTAGAATTCATGAGTAGGCCTTCGGGCATTGAAAAGGGAGAATTATACATATACCCTAGTTGCTAAAGATGATGTGTATCATGAGGAAAAGTCTCGTCTTGTGAACTAGGGTTAGGTGATGGTTTGATTTCAAGTTTGCGTGAGATATGCCGATTAATTGTGTCATTTTATGAATGTATGTATGAGAACAACGAACATAAATAGAATCTAATGCAAATTAGTATATGTATATGAATAATTATATGTCATGAACCTATTACTTGATTGTATAATAATGGGTATTACTCCTTATGGATATGATTGTGACTGTGGTTATGCTGACTGGATCAGGTGTCATGTTCTGACACATCAATTGGATTTGGTGTCACATTTCGACAGATATATTGGATTACGTGTCATGTTCCTACACATATATTGGATCGGGTGTCACGTTCCGACACATATATATTGGATTGGGTGTCACGTTCCAACACACTAACATTTAAGGTGTGGGTTCCATGAGAGGACCACTTGTGATTATTATGTTTATGTCTACTTGACATGCATATTAGAAATTGTATGTACCCTTAAAATATAATTGATTTATGTATCATGAATAGGTGGGTTTAGTGTGTTGTAATTTAATGAATATATCTAGTTGTTGGGGTTGATTTAGAATGAGCGAGCCCACCAGTATGTGGACTGGTAAGAGGAGACCGAGGGTCTAAGCGTGATTGTAGAATATGGTTATAAGGGTTGTCTATGTTCTTAAATAATGAGGATTTGAATTGGGTTATGATCTTAATAGTAGCTAGACTCTACCTTGGGAAGGGGATTCATATTGAAGCGGTTACTGAGCCTTGAGAGAATGTACTATGGAGTCAAGGGTTGTGTGGTAATGTGAAAGAAGTAAAGGTGCTTCGTGAGTGGTTGTCCTAATTTGTAGTGGTTCTATTCGGGGACTCTTCTATGAAAGAGAATGGTTAAGCTATGATCCAGATCAGAGTGAGTAGGGAGTTAGAGTCAAGGTTGCTAGTATGTTTTAAGGTAAATGGAGGGGTACAAAGGCTGAGGGGTGTACTTTCTTGTTGCATATTTTTTTGCTGGTTGATTACTTTATATTATGCGGTGGGTATTGGGTTGACCGATGATGCCTACAAGTATGTTCGATTTGTACTGATACTACTTTTGTTATGTCTTTTTGGCATAGTCTGGTTGCTAGGTCAGTTATGTTTCATAGGTGAAGATGAAGGCAATCTCCAATAGATCCAATTTTTCCTTCCATATGGTGGGAGTTGCGTCATTTGTTATTATGTTATATGCCTTGTAAATCTTAGAAGCTCTTGTACTTGTTTAGACTAGATCCCTGGGGTGTTAATTACTTTACAAGTCTTAACTTGAATTATTGAAAAACTCTTTATTTAATAAAAATCTCATTAATGTTATCTTATCTTCTGTTTTCTTAATCTTCCGTATATGTTAATTTGCATGGGAATCGAGGGTTCTCCTACTTAGGTGTTAGAGTAGGTGCCCGCACGGCCCGTGGGTTGGGTCGTGAAAAAATGTCCTTCAATATTTGAATTGGTATGAAACTACTCTCCAACCACCTTTCGGACCCTAAATAACCCTGACGTCTACCTTTTAATTCAAAATGCTCTTATTTCTAACCGACCACACTCATACAGTGGATGGAAGGCATTATTGTACTGAACTTTAAGGTCATTTTTCATTTTAAAAAATTGAAATTACTTCTTTTATAAGCTCATATGATTGGTCAGATTTCGAATCCATAGTAAATTAGAAATAGGAAAGGTTGATCCTCTACTCTCCACACTCACCTCCCCCCTTCCCCTTCCCCTTCCCCCATTCACTTTCTCTCTCTTCCACTTTTTTTCCTTCTTGGATCTTGTTCATCATTTTAATTTTTAAATTATTTGAACTTATGAAAAAGTAAGGAAGAAAAAAAGGAAGATAGTTACGAGATTTTTCATATAGAAATAACTAGTTGAATAGATATGATATAATTAAGCAACTATGTACGTGTATTGCTTTTCTCTTTTCTGTATACCAAAAATTCAAAATAAAAGAATGAAAATAACCTCTTTTCCTATCCCCCCCACCTTCACCCCACCATGATAATAATACAAATTAAAAGAATATGAACATGTAAGTTCATTTCAAGTTTGAGTCTTTGATATCGTAATTAAGCATAAAACATTTTTAAAAAGAATAAAAAGAGGGAATGAACAACACATTTGGATGGTTGATAAAATACTTTATATTAATAAAAATAATAATCCAAGTGACACTCTCCAATAATTTTGATGTATTATTGAAGTTTCATTGTTAACGGGATTTGCAATAAATATTCATATAGTCACAAAAAGTTGGAACATAATATCACAGCTTCTCTGTGTTGGATTGGTGCAACTCCAGTCAGAAACTACAGAACAATATCGTTTCCCAATCATACATCAATACAAAATAAAATTGTATAAAAAAACATTAACTTTTTCTCCGCAGAAGAATTGAAAACAACACCGACAATGAAAATTATGGGACCAATAAAAATGGTAGGCTTTCTTCTTAATTTAGCCGTATGTGTATAAGGATGAAGTGAAAAGTTGAAGAAAGTGATCATTATATTTGCAGTAGTTGTTTTCTTTGGCTTGTCACTTTATTTCCAAAATATATCAACAATATTTATTCAAGAAATCATTCATAATAGAATTTCTTCCTGAAATATGAATATCTTGACCAAATATGATTCCACCAAAAGCAGCAAAAATCCAACAAGAAACCACCTACATTGTCACCTTAGAACTATTTATCTCAACGCTACACATTTTCACAGTAAAACACTTTTCTTAAAGAAATATGTTGTATTCATAAACTCAAAAAAAGATTGTTGAGTTATGAATTCTCTACTATTTTTGTTAATAGAAAATATTTAGTCAAAGACTTTATTTATAATATATAGTACAAAACCTAATTTAGATTGTAACACCCCAGATTCAAAAAGAACAAAAATGCAGACTTCTAGAAGTGCATGTGCCACCGAAAGAGGTCACCTACGGACCATTGGTTGACCCACGGACCGTAGGTTGTTCTGTGGTTGGCCACCTGCAAATCCTTCCTAGAATCCCGCAGAAAATTTAGTTAAGGCTCGACCCACGGCCGGACAAACGGACCATAGGTCAGACCACGGGCCGTGGTCCTGGTCCACGGATCGTGACCCTCAGCAGCCCCTCTCTATGGTTGAATGACGATTGACCAGGATAGACCGTCGATCAGGCCCGTCGATGGTCCTATTATATTTTAAGTTAGGGTCGTTTTGGTCTTTTCCCCTATATATTAGACACCTAAACTAGGTCGTTTAATCCTTAAACTACATCGCTTTGATCAGTTTTAGCCTAGTAACTAAATCAGAATGGACCCTACTCAATTCATTCTCCAAAATTCATCCAATTTGAATGAAAAGGAGAGAAAGCAGTCGACCAAACCCTCTCAAGAACGCAGCAAGTTATCGTCAGTTCTAGCCCCGAAATCGAAAGATTTCTTTGTGAAATTCGTGAGCAGGTATGTGAGATTTCACTAGTGGGTTCCTTTCACCCATTAGGTCCCTAGAATTCAGTCAAATTTTTTGTTCCCTTCATATTATCTAGACCTATGGTTTCTTGAACTTTAGAAAAGTGTTGTGATTTAGCTGTTAGACTATTCCTAATCATATCTCATGTTTTCGTTGCCATGTTGTTAAATCCTTACATGAAATTAAGAACCCTAGTTGTGTAGATTCGTTTAGTTCATAAATTACACTTTATAGGTCAGTTTATATAGAAATACATATTCTAGTTTAAAATGTGTCATTATCAATACTTTAATGTTGCATTTTCAGTTAGCATGTTAGAATATTGAGCTATACAGTATATTTCAGTTATGTTGTATTGTACACATATTTAGTTGGGAGTAGGCTTAATATTGAGTTGGATGAGGGTCAACCACCCTCATAATCCCATAACTACGTGCCCCTATAGGTTTATAAGTCCCCTATGTTGGGCATCAGATTTAGTGATCACATCAGTCATGCATTTATACCCCTGACAATGTATATTGGGTCATCTTGATGAGGCGTATACATCGGACTCTACATTTACCTCACGTGGCTTTATGTCGGTTAATAATAGCTCCAACAGCCGGATTCTAGTGCATTGACCAGGTTACTAGTTATATTTCAGTATTCAGTTTGAGCATGTTATGTACTTGGTCATTGCATTCAGCTTAGTTCATTATCTCAGTATCTTTATCATGTTTAGATTATATCATTGTTCCGTATGCTTCATTCAGTTATATATATTGTTCAACTTTATCCTATCCTACATGCGTAGTACCTTTCAAGTACTAACGCATACTCTGCGCTACTTCTTTTCATGATGTAGGTTCAGGTCCTCATTATTCAGATCACGTGTAGATCAGTTCCCAATCCATATTCAACAGTATCATTGGTGAGTCCTCATTCTTCGAGGACAATAAATATGTTTCTCTATTATTCGGTCTTTTATTTCAATTTCATTTTTGCTAGAGTTAGCTGGGGGCATGTCCAGGCATCTCTAGTCTGTTAGAGGCTTTTATTCAAACATAGTTAGATTCAATTTTAGTTTTGAGTTTGATCTCCCAGTTGTTATTATACCCTTAGTATTTTATATTCACACAGTATTAGGTATTCCCATCATTTCAGTTAATTATGGTTTTCATCTTTCGCACAGTATTTATTAGTTCAGTTTATCTTAGTATCTTTATGATATGCCAACTCAGGGTTAGCTTGGGGTCACTCGTGATCCTAGGTCCCGTGTTTACAGCTAGGGGGAAGCCTCGGGGTGTGACAAACTTGGTATCAGAGGATTAGGTTTAAGAGTCCTAGGATGTCTGAAAAGCCACACTAAGTAGAGTCCCTTTCATCATTGTGAAGCACGCCACACCTATGAGTGGGAGGCTACGAAGTGTTTTAGGAACAACTTCACTTTCTTGTTATTGTTATCGTGCACGGGTATGATCTCCTTTCTAACTCGATGTTATGTGTTTCAGATCATGCCTCCTCATAGAGCTTATGCAAGGAATGTTAATTCCCATAACGCAGATGCAGTTCCTCCAGTCCTATATCATGAATTTTAGAATGCAGAGTTTATGGAATGCCATTAAGCTTTTGGCTTAGAGTGTAGCCAACAAGAACAATCAGCAGGTTCCATTTCCTGCATATGCTAGTGGTGTATCAGTGGCAGCTAGGGTCCATGATTTTGGTAGGATGAATCCGCCTGAGTTCCTAGGGTCGCAAGTTTGTGAAGATCCCCAGAACTTCATTGATGAGGTCAAAAAGATCTTTGGAGTGATTCAAGTGACTTGAAATAATAGGGTAGAGTGGCGTCCTACCAACTTAAGGATGTGGCTTACATATGGTTAACACATGTGAAGGAAAACAAAGGTGAGAATGCAGCTCCTGTGACTTCAGAGTATTTCACCGGAGCTTTTCTAGACAGGTTCTTTCTAAGAGATGATAGAGGCTAAGGCTTAGGAATTCATGAATTTGAGACAAGGTTCAAAGTCAGTCCAAGAGTGGAAAGTCTCCTCTTACCCATGGTTTTGAGAAAAATGGAACCCCTCCATGAAAAAAAATGAAAAAGAAAGTTGTGGAATAAAGTACAAAAGAATTGGGGTCTCCAAACAAGTCACGGGAAGTAAATAATAGGATGACTTATGAGCACTAATGAGAATGATAAAGAAAAAGGAAACGAAGTGTTGAGAGCACCACATTTCATAAGGATGAAAGTCACTGAGCCTAAATGACCATACCTTTACACTCAGCCCCGTTACAAGCTTTATTATTACCTTTGTGATCATGAGAAAGTCGAAACAAATATTGATTGGAAAATACGGGCAAACCTATGGGTGAAATTATGCATTATGTTCTTCTTTGTGAGTGTGAGCGTTGCATCTGATTCCAATGCTTTAAACTGTGAAGCCATTGTGTGAATATGGAATCATTCTTTGTGTGAGGGCATTTGAACACTGTAGTTGTGCTTGAACTTGCATTTAAAGCAAGTATTGTGAGTATCAGATTCGTTGATATTGGTGAGTGACAATTTGAATCTTTGAGTACACATTTGATCTTTGCATAAGTAAATTGAGTCTTGTGTAGCACTGTTCGAGACACCTTTTTGAACGGCAGAATTTGAGTTTGCTTGAGGACAAGCAAAAGTTTAAGTTGGGGGTGTTGATGAGTCCACAAATTGGAGCCGTTAACCCTTAATGTGTTTTTAAGTGTCATTCGAGGACGAATGTTCCTAAGTGGGGGATAATGTAACGACTCGCCAAATGATAGGTTGAATTAGAGCCTCATCGTGTGGGTTAGTGTACCCTTAAATGAATGTCTAGGCTGTTTTAGACTTTAATTGAGCAAGGAAGAAGATTAGGGTGCCAGTAAGGACCTATGCTAGCAAGAAAGAGTGAAAGAAACCTTGTTCTTTGAGGGGCCTGTTGGCGATGGGACTTTATGATCGCCCAAAGGGTTGGGTGAATCTCCCTTGTGCCTTAAGATCGCCTAGTGGGCTTGCCAACCAGGTTGGTGGATCCCCCTTTAGCTCCCTAGATCGCCTAGTGGACTGCCTAAATTCCAAGCTCACTGGAATATTGGGTGATCCAAGGGTGCATTTGGCGAGTTACCTAGTGCAAAGGGCGAGCCCAAAGGTCAAAAGGGCGAGCTCAAGCAAGAAAGGGGTAGAATTTTAAGTTAAAACGTTTTAGGTCCTTAGTTCTTTACCAAAGTTGACCCTACATTATTCTATTCCTTTCCTAGCAACTATATAAGCTTATTAGACCTAAGTTTACCTCATTTAAGTCATTCAATCTAGAAGTAAAAGAAAACCCACTTCATCCTCTCCATAGAATATTTCTCTCTTTAAGAAGAACCTCCATTGAAGAAGAAGCTAGGGTTATAACTAAGGTCAAGAACAAAGGCTCCATTGCTAAAGGCTTGTTGTAGGGCTTGGATTAAGGTATGTTTAGCTTTTCATATATGGGTTCTTCCACCCATAGATTCCCCTAGAAACCCCCCCCCCCCCAAGATTTGTGAAGAAGAACCTCAATCTAAGCTAGGGTTACTTCCAATGTATGGGTTTTAGGTGGGTATGAGTCCAAAGTGTTGGATACTACTCATATATGATTAATTTAATGTTGATTCATGATATTAGGAAGATTTTATGTGAATTTCTTGTCTAACCCTAATTTTCAAAGTATTTGGGTTTAGATCTTTGGATGAGAAATTGATGGTTCTTGATAGATTTTCTAGAGTTATCACCATGAATAGAACGTATCTAAGAATGGGAATATGAAATTATGAATTGAAATAGACTAATGCATGTATGATAGAATATTAGTTGAATGATTAGAATTGGGACTCTATGATGAATTATGCTTAGAATTGTCTATGATTAAGGCTTGTGATTAAATATGACTTGTGACCTAGACTAGTATGATGGTTGTAGAGTGAAGCTTGAATGTAGGGCTTGAAGTCATTATGTCGATCACTAGGGCTTAAAGTGTAAGTCTAATATGATGATATAGCTTGCATGTATGTAGAATGTGGAAGGTCTTCTCACATAGAATGATGCTAGAGTGAAAGGCTAATTACCTAAAATGAATAATGTTTGTTAGAATAGAATAGCTTGAGGTTGAGTCTTATGATTCCTTCATGGATAGTTGAATTATGTAGCTTGGGATGGTAAATCTCATGGTAGCTTGGGGGTGGTAAATCTCTTGGTAGCTTGGGATAGTAGATCTCATGGTAGCTTGGGATTTGAAGAATTAAGCTCTCCTAAGGTTGGCTTGAACTAGCATTGGTAGGATGCTTTTCATGGTAGCTTGCATTAGTATAGGCATGGTAGTCTAGGACTGAGGATCTATACACTCCTATGGGTAACTTGAACTAGCATTGTTAGAATTCCCTTCAAGGTAGCTTTACTTGGTTAGGCCAAGATCATTTCATGGTAGCTTAGGATTGAGACATCATACTCTCCTAAGGATAGCTTAGGGTTGAGGATTCATACTCCCCTAAGGGTAGCTTGCATTCTATTGAATGTTTCATGGTGTCTAGGTTGGTATACTTGTATCCTTCCTAGGATAGATTTGATTGCATGGTAAGGTGTTTTCCATAGAAGCTAGGTCTAGCCTGGTATGTGCTATTATTTGATAGTCTAGAATGATAGATAGTAAGCATTGCGTAAGTTAGCCTAAAGGAGTACTTAGTGTGAGTGGTAGTATGGGATGCCATTCATACATGGCACAAGTACGACTTGAAGCTACTTATGAAGTGTCCGCTTTTGTAATGTATGCCTAGCTTGGATTGTTGTTATAGTTGCCTTCCATGATATGAATGACTTAAGTTGATAGTTCCTTGTCAATACGAAGTAGGTATATAGTGACACCTAGATATGGTAAATATGAATAGGGTGACTTCAAGATATGCTTAGTGTGTGTGGTATTATGGGATGCCCCACATGCGTTGCACAAGTGTGCCTTGAGGTTACTTAGGAGTGTAGTGCTATTATGCCATGAAAACCTAGGTCTTGACTATGAAGGTGGACTATGACCAAGAATGACCAAATATAGGTACTTAGCTTAGGTAGTTTTATGGGATGCTATCTTTGCCTTGCACAAGTATGCTTGGAGGTGGCTTGTGAAGTAGTTCACTTGAATATGAAAGACTAATGGTTGAAGTACGAAATTATGAATGTCTTATGTTGACTTGTGATGTTATGACACTTTATTAGAGTTATGTTATGAATATGTTATTATCTCTTATGATTATGTTTTATGTTGGTACGTTAGCTTTCATACTTGGTACATTTTGTACTAACGCATATTGCCTACATTCTAATCAAATGTAGGGTGTTGGAGATTGAGTTGCTTTGGAGGCTAGGTTTCTAAGGCATTTGAAGACTTGAAGAATTGGTGAGTCCTCATAGCTTCGAGGACAAACCTATTATGTTACTTTTATGTCATTTCCTATGTTTTAGAATTATTATGGGCTGCGTCCCAAGACTTTTATTCATGTTATTCATAGATGGTTTTGAGACATAGACTTAGTTAAGACTTTCGGTTTTATGAAATGTTTTCGATTGAATGTCTTAAAGAAAGTTTTAAATTTCCCATACTTTTCTATGATCGTATGTTATGATGACGCTAAGGGACTGTATTAGACCCCTTCGGGATTGAGTACGCCGTGTTACATCTAAGGTGTTACATCTTAAAGAAAGTTTTAAATTGAAAGATGATGGTTTACGGACCGTCATAGAGGAGAAGTTACTATCGTTGGAGGGTCTAGAAGGTAAGCATCCTGATGTGCTTGAAACTCTCCGATACCATGGATTAGAGTAGTTCACATGGCCCCGAGTCCCCTACATTCCCTCCTGGGTAAGATAGTTTTACACTGCTTATGGAGAGTTGGTGCCTAAGAACAAGAAGAAGGCAAGTGAGTTTCGATCGGTGAAGTCAATCATGGTCAGAGGCAAGGAGGTGGAGTGTCACATCGAGCATATTAATGTTGTATTAGGTAGACCCCACATTCTGCACTCCCTTACAAGGTGTTGTCGATTGTTCAGTCCCCAGATGACTTGAAGGGTTGGTTGGCTCCAATGATTTCTGACACCACCCCGAGGTGGATAGATACAGGAGCTCCCATTGAGAAGAGGGGCATGAACATCGCCTCCAGGTTCTAGTTTGGTTCATCAGCAACACTACCATGCCATCCCAAAACTAGTCTATTTTGCGCCATCCTAAAGTGGCTTGTCTCGGTTCTATCATGGCCAGGTAGCGGATTGAGCTAAGGCTGCTGACTTCGCAGGAGATGGCCATGAGAGCCAAGCAGAGACTTACCTCTTTGCCGTTCCTATTTTTTATCACTGAGTTATGCCACCGTACCGGAGTACCCCGGGATCCTGCAAATGATATAAAGGTTATCCCTTCATCCTCTATGGAAATCCGGCATATTGAGGCTGAGTTCACTTGAGAGGAGGTTGACAAGAGGAGAGCAGTCCAACAGACAGTTCTCCAGAGGTTAATGTTGACTCATTACCAGTAGAGGCACCTTCGCCTAATCTGACCTCTGCGCCCTCAGGTATAGCCACTCCTTCTTCCTCTTCTTCACATGCTTCAATTGCTTCATCATCCTCCCAGCCTGCCAGGATTACTCAGGCCATGATCCTGAAGATAGGGCAGTTAGACTATTCAACTGATGTGAGAGCTACCCAATTGGAGAGATCCATCCCGGGGATGATTGACAGTGCCATACTAGCAGCACTTACCCTCCTTCAGATTTCTATTGATGCCTTGACAGTAAGAGTCATTGCTTATGAGAGTAGACATGGGGAGGCCACTGAGGTGACGGCTTTAAAAACTGAGATTGCGAGTTTGAGGAAGGACGAGAGTATCTTAAGTCTACTGACTTCACTTCACTACTAGAGACTGCTGAGGACAGGGATGCTCCTGAGACCTCGAGGATTTCTCTGGCTACCACTGAAGATGTACAGGGGGATGGCAAAACGCATGCAAAGTTGGATGCAGAGACCGACGAGGAATTGATATCGGTACATGTTGAGGAGACACAAGAGAGCAGAGATGAGAGAATATTCAGAGACTTGCCAGATCTTATAGAGCCATGTGCAGCCGGTGATCCAGACATTAACGACTGAGACGTCCACAACAGCTGTTAGTGGATCTGGTAGTGAGATTCCGTCTGAGGCTACTCCAGGCACTAATGCCCATATACAGACTGCTACACCAACCACCGAGACCCCGATAGAGAGAGAGAGACTACATAGACAGGACCTTTCTTTACCTCCCTCTCTATCTTATTATATTTTTACTTTTGGATACATTTAGTTGCATTTGAGGACAAATACTTTTTAATTGTGGTGGGGTGAGGCCCACACCTTGTGTTGATAGTTGTGTTTTGTGTATATATTTGGGTTGTTCTGCTTTCAAATTGTGTTTTATCTGTTTCTATAGATTATTGAGCTTATGGCTCCTTCTGTCTTATATTGCAAAATGATTTGGACCCGTCCAAAAAAAATTTCCACCTCTCGTGTGTTGAATGTGGCTGTTCTTTTCCAAAATTTAAGTCTCGGTCCCGATCAATACCGATGACTTGGATAGTGCTCTCAATTGAACGAACATGAATGGGCGGCTAGGATGAGGCAAAATAAAGTTGCATAGACAATATGTGAACTCTTTGCATCTCGTTTTGACTAGCCTAGTATCAAATCGAGTCTGTTGTAATGACCGTTGCACACTAGTGAAAGTGTGGAGTCTTGTTTGACTATAGTGTCGATGCCTATTATGATGAGCTTACTTTGAAACATGCATGATAGATCCTAGAATTTCCCCCGTTGGTCCAATCGACTAAGTAAAGCTTTCTCTTGACATGATCTTAGGCAACTTTGAAGAGTGTGAGCCAATTTGACATATACCGCTTTTGTGGCCTACCGTGTGAGTGTGTGAACCTCTCTTGAACACCCCTTGAACCCTAACCTTCTTTGGAAGAAACTTGATGAAAATTAGACCTTTCTTAATCCGTTACCGTTAATCCTCTTGAGTTGTGGTTTAATGAATAGCCAACTTAGGTCAAAAGCCTAAGTTGGGGGTGTGCTGAGAAGAAACAGGAAAATCAAGAAGTGCAAGGGAAGTCTCCGTTAACCCATGGTGTTGAGAAAAATGGAACCCCTCCATATAGAAAAAAAGAGAGAAAAAGAAAAGAAGAGAATGAAAAAGAAAGTTGCAGAATAAATTGCAAAAGAAAGAAGGTTTCCAACACACTATGGGAAAGTGAATAGTAGGATGACTTATGAGCACTAAAGAAAATGATGAAGGAAAAGGGAAGGAGGTGTTGTGAGAATCACAATTCATGAGGATGAAAGCCACTAAGCCTAAATGACCATACCTCTGCACTCAGCCCCATTGCAAGCCTTGAAAAAACCTTTTTGATCTTGAGAAAGCTGAAACAAATGTCAATTGAAAAATACGGGCACACCTATGGGTGAAAGCATGCATTATTTTCATCTTTTTTTTAGTGTGAGCGTTGCATCTGATTACAGAACCTTAGATGATTAAGTCATTATAAGTGATTATGGAATCATTCTTTCAGTGAGGGCCTTCAAACACTTTAGTTAAGTTTGAACTTGCATTTGAGGCAAGTATTGTGAGCATGAGATTCTTTGATATTGGTGAGTCACTACTTGAACCTTTGAGTTCACACTTGATCTTTGCATAAGTAAATTGTGTCTTGTTGTGTGCATTCATGGTTGAGTCTTGGAATGGTAGATCTCATGGTAGCTTGGGATGGTAGATCTCATGGTAGCTTGGGATTTGAGGAACTAAGCTCTCCTAAGGTTAGCTTGAACTAGTATTGGTAGGATGCTTTTCATGGTAGCTTGCATTAGTATAGGCATGGTAGCCTAGGATTGAGGATCTATACTCTCCTATGGGTAGGTTGAACTAGCATTGTTAGAATGCACTTCATGGTTGCCTGACTTGGTTAAGACAAGACAATTTCATGGTAGCTTAGGATTGAGACATCATACTCTCCTAAGGATAGCTTATGGTTGAGGATTCATACTCCCCTAAGGGTAGCTTGCATCCTATTGAATGTTTCATGGTGGCTAGGTTGGTATACTTGTATCCTTCCTAGGATAGCTTGGATTGCATGGTAAGGTGTTTTCCATGGTAGCTAGGTCTATCCTAATATGTGCTATTCTTTGATAGTCTAGAATGATTTATAGTAAGCATTAAGTAAGCTAGCCTAAAGGAGTACTTAGTGTGAGTGGTAGTATGGGATGCCATTCATACATGGCACAAGTATGACTTGAAGCTACTTATGAAGTGTCCACTTTTGTAATGTATGCCTAGATTGGATTGTTGTTATAGTTGCCTTCCATGATATGAATGAACAAGACCACTATGTTCCTTTTAGTGAGCTCACTGGAGCAAAGGGCGAGCCAAGGGTGCACTTGGCGAACCCAAGGTTCCAAAGGGAGAGCTTGGACGGGCAAGGGGCAGATTTTTAAGTTACAACTTGTAGGTTCAACTACAAATGATGATATCTCTGAGCTCAAAATGAATTAGGTGGGCCTTTACCTATCCAATTAAAGGCCTCTGAGTCCTCTTTCCAACGCCACCGAGTTTGCCCAATTCCGATCTTGGAGTAAAACGTTATTCCCTAAATAGTGAAGCAATGTCAGGCTGGAAAAATGGGCGAGCCAGGGCCAATAGGTGAGTCGCCTAGTGCCTTTGGCGAGCCAAGGGGTGCAAAGGGCGAGCTTAGACTGGTTTGGTGCAAACTTTTAAATTTAAACTTTGTGGGTCTTTAGTTCTTTTCCAAAGTTGAGTCCACATTATTCTATTCGTTTCCTAGCAACTATATAACCTTTTTAGACTTCAATTCCTTGAATTAAGTCACTTTTCAAGAAAACCCAAATCAAATCAAAAGAGCTTCTCCTCTCTAATATTTCTCTCTCTAAACTCAAGGAAGAAGAAGAAGCCATTGGAGCTAGGGTTTGTAGATTCTCAAGGTTCTTCCCCAAATTTCTCGGAGATTCTTAATTGAAGTATGGGAGTTCTTCATTCTTGGTTAGCTATCACCAAGAAGCCCATTTAACTATGTTTTCAAATTCCCCAAATCTAGGGTTTTCAAATCTAGTCATGGATCTTCTTCCAAAACGAATTCAATTGTTTTATTATGATTTATTATGGTTGCTTATAATGGATTAAATTTGGATTGATGAAGTTTTGATAAGAATTCCCCTTGGACCCATGATTTCCCCCTCTTTACTAAATTGACCTTATGATGTGGAAATTGTTGGATGTTGATTCAATTATGAGATTTATGATTGTTATTAATGATATTACTGATTTTTTTTATGATTTTAACTTGAATTCCAAAGAATCCATGAGTTTTACCCCAACCCTAGTTATGGTTCTTCTCTACATTATGAATGTTGTTAGAAGTTGATTCAATGGATTGAATATGAGTTGAGTATGATGTAGTTACATGATTTAGGTATAATTCTACATGTATTCTTGATTAACCTAAGATTCTAGGGTGAAATTGATGTAGCCTAGGGTTATATCATAAAAGAGGCAAATTGAGGGTTTAGATGGAACCTTCTAAGAATGATGAACTTCATGATGAATTTGCCTTAGATTAGATCACCTAAACATGAATTTCTTATGAGTGAATCTCGTAGACATGAATGAACTTGATTAGGTCTTACATGATGAATTATGGTTGAGTAGTATTGAGATTTAGCTTACTTGATGCTATATGTTTATAATTGATCAAGAGTGAAGCATATGGTTAGTTTACCTTGAGAGTTAGGTTAACATGATGACCATGTGAGGTATTGCTTGAGAGTAATGCTTGAAGCATTAAGATGACTTCTAGGGCTTAAGAGTAAAAAGCTAAAATGAATGAACTATGAATGTAGAGGCTTTAAGAATGAAGCTATTATGCATGTTGAATTGTATATGGTACTATTGTGGAAGCACTTTACCCACATGACCTACAATGTGAGTATATGAGCTTATACATGCAAATGAATGAACTATTTGAGTTGTGATTATATACATATCTATTATGATAAATGTTCGATGTGTTGATTTACATGGTCAATGATCTTTGAATGCAATATATGTGAATGATGCATGATTGTGATATTATGTACATACTTATGAACACTTTGAGAGGGGAGTGTCTATAATGACAATGTTGTTGTTGTGTCATTGACAGGACAATTATACACACACACTCCATGCATAAAAATGATCATGATGTATCTAAGGTGTTAATTGAAAGTATAGTTCTCATATGCACCTTTACACATTATTATGCATGAAATGTACATAACCATGTTGATCCTATTGTGTTGATTGAAAGTCCATTCTCATGAGAACACATGATCTTGGTGTGACAGTTATTCTCACATACTAATTATGATTCTAAAGTTGAAAGTACATTCTCACCTTTAATGAATCTATGAGCTATTTTGATGAATTGTATTGAACGAAGGGAAAAGTATTCCTTCACACATGTAGATGCAATTCAAAGACTAATAATGTATAAAATGGGAAATAATGCTTAGCACCGAGTGGATATGGAGAATGAGGAAAAGACCCTTCCGCCAATGCAATAGGTTGGTTCATCCAAGTGATACTCATGAGATGGAAGCCCCTCCGCCAATGCAATAGGGCGGGTTTCTAGAAGCAATCTCCCTATCCCATAAACTATGTGCCCACATAGGTCTTTAGCTAGTGGATCCACCTTATAGCTATACAGTTTAGTTCTACCTTAGGCAAGTAGAACACCTTCTTTTGGTGTGGGGTTACACGACACCAGATTCCATGTAGCTCACATGGTCTATGTCGGTTATGGCAACTTTTCCTTATATAATAAAGATAAAGAATGAGACATGAATTACACTATGACTTCTTAATGAGTTTTACTTATTAGGAGTGGGGGTATGAGACTTCAGTTTTACATTGCACAAGTAGACTTAGTAGGATGTCATGGGATGGTTCTTTTGCATTATCATGAGATTTGAATGCATGCATGTATATTGAATGGATAGTTGTTATGAATGACTTTCCTTATAATTCAAGTAATGTACGTGACTATTTCCTTATTTGTGACTATTGATTATAATGAGGTCTAATGATGAAGTGAATGACTAAGGTAGTTTCAAAGGGGTAATTAGTAGGGTTAGTATTATGGCATGCTAACCACACATTGCACAAGTGTTCCTTAGGAGTTACCAAGGTAATGACTTTAGTATTAAATGAATATGAATGTGTTATTGGCTTGTGTTGTACATTGTAAATGCATGCTAGATATCATACATTGCACAAGTTCACCTTAGGGGTTCCTTATGTGATGATTACTTAATGATGAGATGATCTTGGTAAATGACTTCGTATTCTTTTATGATTGGAGGCTATGTATTGTGAAGATTGGGATGTGTGCTATATTGATGTTGGAGACTATGCTTGCTATCATAATGATATCTCTCATGTTATAATGAAATGTATGTGAGTTGCCTTATTGGTTGCATTCTCAAACTATTTCAAAGATGATGTTCAAAAATGGCATATAGCATGATTTCAAATGAAATGTCCATTTTCATACATGTTCTAATGGTTTTGTGCATGGCTTCCATACTTAGTACTTTTTGTGCTAACTGTTTCTTTCTACATTTTTACCAAGTGTAGGTTTTGGAGATATTGAATTCTATCTTCGTGGCTAGGTTCATAGGAGATCAAGAAGAAGAAGATTGGAGAGTCCTCATTGTATTCGAGGGCTCAACAATATGTCCTTTATTGTCTTCCCTCTATGTTTTAGACTTGTTGTAAGGGCCGTGTCTCTAAAGTTGTATTCAAGAGTTTTAATTCAATGTTATAGATGGTTTGAGACAATGTGTGATACTCTTTCATTTTATAAAAGACTTCTATTGTAAAGAAAAGTTTTAATTCCGCACTATTTTCCTATGCTTTAATGTTCATGAATGTTATGAGACTTGTATGCGACCCATTCGGGGTCAATTATGTCGTGTTACTTCTTGGGGGTAACCTGGGTTGACGGTTTTCATCAGAATCGCCAACCTGTTCGGCGATTCGCTCAATGGAACTATTAGCTCGCCAGACGCAATTTCCACACACTCTCCACACTTTAACCTGTTCATTTAACACACCGTTATTTTTAAAACAACAATAAAGCAATAAAGAGTTTTGGGTTGTCTCCCAAACAACGCCTTAGTTAGCGTCGTGGAACGACGCAGGTTAACACCTAAACTTCACTTTTTGGGTTAGCCAAAACATCACTTGGCAACCCCCTGCTTTGGGGCGGATGGAGATGAGGCATCACATGACCCGTAAGGTTCTCGAGCAGCTGAATGTAGCAATCCTTCGCCTTGCTAAGGCAGCTTGTCTTGGATGCATCAAAGAGAAAACCAGGATAAATCTAGGGATAATCATTGCTTTGGAGATCCATATGCGTGCAAAGCAGAGCCAGACATCTCTCCATTTCTCGGTATTAATCACTGCATTGTGCAAAAGAGCTCGGGTGCCTAGAGATGCAAAGAAGGATGTGGAATTGGTTGCTACCGCCTCCATCGATATCTGGAAGATCGAAGTCGAATATCTTAAGGACCAAGCAGAAAAGAAGCAGAAGGAAGCTGTGGCCACTGGATCTATACGTGCAGAGGCATCTTGCCTACTCCGGACCCTGGGCCTTCAGGTATATCTGACGCCATTACCACTTCTGCTGACCCTCCAGGTACCTCTGCTGCTGCGTTACCACCTAGACCTATTGTTGTTGTTGCCTCCTGTAAGTTGATCACTCAGATATCCTTGATCCGGATGGGACAGCTTGCCCAATCTGTTGATTATCGGGCTGCCAAAATAGGAAGCTCCATTCCAGGCATGATTCAGGCTGCCCTCGATGATGCTATGAAACCACTGAGCACTACTATTGATGCTCTAGTGACCAGGATAGCAGTGTGTGAGTGTGACCAAGGAGCCACAGGGGAGGTGACAACCTTAAAGGCTGTCATTTCAGAGCTGAGGAAAGATGTGGACTACCTAAAGTCCACCGATGTGTCCATGATCTTTGGAAAAGTGGAAATTCCATATGTACCCAAAATGCCTCAGATCACCACAGGACATGAGGATGGAATGGAGCATATAGCCGATCTTGAATCAGAGGCAGAAACTGACGAAGAGATGTTTGAGGGAGCTGCAGTAGACGAAATAGCCGAGACGGAAGAAATCATGATAGATGCTGATGTGCAGGCTTCCTTGGCTAAGGCTCCTGCTGCTGGATCCAGTAAAGCTGGCCCTTCGGGGGGTCACTCCGGGCATTGATGCCCAGATGGAGCGACTACTTAGACATGATCCCCTCTTTACCTTCCTCTCTGTCTATCTTTACTTTACCTTTCAGATTTTCTGTTATTTGCATTTGAGGACAAATTGCTTTTATTTATGGTGGGGTAAGGCCCATCTCTTGTGTGCTACTTTTTTTCGTGTTTTGTGTATATATTTGGGCCGTTCTATTTTAAAACTTGTGTTAGTACTGCTTTTCTGTGGATGTTTGAGCTTGTGGCACCTTTTATTTTAGATTGCAAAATGATTTGGACCCTTTCGAAAAATTTTAAATTCTTCGCACATTTTCGTCACCCTTTATATGCTGTCGAATGTGGCTGTACCTTGGCAAATTTGAGTCTCGGTTTCGATCAATACCGAGGACTTGAATAGTGCTCTGAATCAAACGAGCACGAATGCGCGGCTACGATGAGGCCAAATGAAGTTGCATAAATAATATGTGAACTCTTTGCATCTCGTTATGACTTGCCTTGTATAAAACTGAGTCTCTTGTGATGATCATTGCGCACTAGCGAAAGTGTGGAGTCTTGTTTGACTTATAGTGTCAATGCCTAGTGTGATGAGCTTACCTGTGAAATATGCATGATAGATCTTAGAATTTACCCCGTTGGTCCGGTCAACTTAGTGACACTATCTCTTGATATGATCTTAGGCAAATTCTACGAGTGTGAGCCAATTTAACATATCCTCTTTTGTGACCTACCTAGTGGGCGTGTGATTATCTCTTGAACACCCTTTGAGCCTTTCCCTTTTCTTTGGAAGAAACTTGATTAAAGCAATGACCTTTCTTTATCCATCACCCATAATCCTCATGAAGTTGTGGTTAGTTGAATAGCCAACTTAGGACAAAAGCCTAAATTGGGGGTGTTTTGAAAAGATAGGGGAAAGTCAAGAAGTGCAAGGAAAGTCTCCTCTTACCCATGATTTTGAGAAAAATGGAAACCCTCCATATATATAAAAGAAAAAGGACAGAAAAGAAAAAGAAAAAGAATGAAAAAGAAATGGGGTTTCCTAACAATTCATGGGAAGCGAATAATAGGATGACCTATGATGCACTAATGAAAATGATGAAGGAAAAAGGAAAGGGAATGTTGAGAGCACCACATATCATGAGGATGAAAGTCACTGAGCCTAAATGACCACGCCATTACACTCAGCCCCATTACAAGCCTTGAAAAGACCTTTTTGATCTTGAGTGAGCTGAAACAAGTGTTGATTGGAAAGTACTGGCAAACCTATGAGTGAAAATTATGCATTATGTTCTTCTTTATGAGTGTGAGCGTTGCATCTGATTCCAACACTTCAAACTGTGAAACCATTGTGTGAATATGGAATCATTCTTTGTGTGAGGGCATTTGAACACTATAGTTGAGCTTGAACTTGCATTTGAAGCAAGTATTGTGAGCATGAGATTCGTTGATATTGGTGAGTCACAACTTGAATCTGTGCACATTTGATCTTTGCATAAGTAAATTGAGTCTTGTTGTGTGCATTCATGATTGAGTCTTGTGTAGCACTGTTCGAGACACCCTATTTGAACGGCTGAACTTGAGTTTGCTTGAGGACAAGCAAAAGTTTAAGTTGGGGGTATTGATGAGTCCAAAAATTGGACTCATTCAGGGCTATATTTTAATAGAAATTGTGTCCTCAAATGCTTATTTTATCTCAAAATTTGATAAAACCCTTAAGTTTCAGGTATTTGAAGTTGTAAGGAAAGCAGGGACTCTATGTTGCAAAAAGGAACGAAAAAGCTGAAAAGAACAAAGAAATGAAGGCTTGAGGATCGCCAAGTCCACTTGGCGAGTCGCCGAAGGGTCTTACTTCGCCTTTTGTTCCAGTGTGCTGAGCCTTAAAGAAAAGGATCAAGTCGGCGGAGAAAGGGAGCAGTCGGCACATCGCCGAGCAGTTCCGCGATACAGTACCATTCCGCCCAATTACTTAGAGCACGACGAGGCTGAAGGCTGGTGCAAGATGGCAAGGAACTACACCAAACGGCGAATCGCCGACTTGATCGGCGATTTCGAATAATGAAGGGGAATGATCCGCTACAGCACAAATCTGTGAAAATTATAAATACTAGTTAGAGTTTTAGTTTTAGTGTGAAACAATTATTATAATTTTCACTTAGAGTCGAACAATTGTGATAGTTTTCATATAGAATAGTAGTTTTTGATATTTTTGCACTAAGTTTGAGAGGGTTTTGAAGACTTGAAAAAGAAGAGAGTTTCGTCTCCACGGATTTGTACTTGGGTCTCTCAAATTCTTCGACTTGCGACAAGCCAAGAATGAAGAATTCGAGAGACCCAAGTCGAAATCCTTGGAGACAAAACCCTCTTCTTCTTCAAGTTTTCAAAACCCTCTCAAACTTAGAGCAAAAATATCAAAAAATACTATTCTATATGAAAACTTTCACAATTGTTTGACTCTAAGTGAAAATTATAATAATTGTTCCACTCTAAAACTAAAACTCTAACTAATATTTATATTTTCACAGATTTATGCTGCAGCGGATCGTTCAGTGTCATTAGTCGGAATTGCCGATCAACTCGGTGATTCGCCCTTTGGTGTAGTTCATCGGCGTCTTGCACCAGCCTTCAACCTTGTCATGCTCTGGGTCAATGGGCGGCATGGTACTGCTTTGCGGAACTGCTGGTGATGCGCCGACTGTTCCTTTTTTCCGCCGACTTGATCCTTTTCTTCGGGGCTCAGCACACTGGAACAAAAGGCGAAGTAAGACCCTTCAGCGACTCGCCAAGTGGACTCAGCGATCCTCATGCCTTCATTTCTTCGTTCTTTTCAATCTTTTCGTTCATTTTTGCGACATAGTGTCCATGCTTTTCTTAAAACTTCAAATACCTGAAACTTAAGGGTTTTCATCAGATTTTGAGATAAAATAAGCATTTAAGGACACAATTTCTATCAAAATATAGCCCTGAATGAGTCCAATTTGTGGACTCATCAACACCCCAACTTAAAATTTTGCTTGTGCTCAAGCAAACTGAAGTTCAGCCGTTCAAAAAGGGTGTCTCGAATAGTGCTACACAAGATTCAATCATGAATGCACACAACAAGACTCAATTTACTTATGCAAAGATCAAATGTGCACTCAAAGATTCAAATGCCCTCACACAAAGAATGATTACATATTCACACAATGGTTTCATAGTTTAAAGTTTTAGAATCTGATGCAATGCTTACACTCACAAAGAAGAACATAATGCATAATTTTCACTCATTGGTTTGCTTGTATTTTCCAATCAACACTTGTTTTATCTCACTCAAGATCAAAAAGGTATTTTCAAGGCTTGTAATGGGGCTGAGTGCAAAGGTGTGGTCATTTAGGCTCAGTGACTTTCATCCTCATGAATTGTGGTGCTCTCAACACTTCCTTTCCTTTTTCCTTCATCATTTTCATTAGTGCATCATAAGTCATCCTATTATTCACTTCTCATGAATTGTTAGGAAACCCCATTTATTTTTCATTATTTTTCTTTTTCTTTTCTGTCTTTTATATAATTATTTATTTTATATGGCGGGGTTCCATTTTTCTCAAAACCATGGGTAAGAGGAGACTTTCGTTGCACTTCTTGACTTTCCCCTATCTTTTAAACACACCCCAACTTAGGCTTTTGGCCTAAGTTGGCTATTCAACTAACCATAACTTCATGAGGATTATGGGTGATGGATAAAAAAAGGTCATTGCTTTCATCAAGTTTCTTCCAAAGAAAAGGGAAAGGCTCGAAGGGTGTTCAAGAGAGAATCACACACTCACAAGGTAGGTCACTAAAGAGGTATATGTCAAATTGGCTTACACTCCTAGAAGTTGCCTAAGATCATATCAAGAGATAGTATCACTAAGTTGACCGGACCAACGAGGCAAATTCTAGGATCTATCATGCATAGTTCACAGGTTAGCTCATCACACTAGGCATTGACACTATAAGTCAAACAGGACTCCACACTTTTGCTAGTGTGCAATGATCATCACAAGAGACTCAATTTGATACAAGGCTAGTCATAACAAGATGCAAAGAGTTCACATATTGTTTATGCAATTTCATTTGGCCTCATCGTAGCCGTGCATTCATGTTCGTTCGATTGAGAGCACTATTCAAGTCCTCTGTATTGATCGAAACCGAGACTCAAATTTGCAATGGAACAGCCACATTCAACAACATATAACGGGTGGCGAAAATGTGTGAAAAATTTAAAAAATTTCGAGAAGAAGGGTCAATATCTTTTTTTCAATTATAACAAAAAAGGAGCGATAAGCTCAAACATCCACAAAAAGGCAGTGATAATATCAGTTAAAACAGAACAACCTAAATATAAGCACAAAACACGAGCATCAATATTCACACTAAAGGTGGGCCTCACCCCACCACAAAAAACACAATTTGTCCTCAAATGCAAGTAACAAAATATCTAGACTTGAAAAATAAAGAAAGACAGAGAGGGAGGTAGAAATTTTTTCTATGTAGTCGCTCTGTCTGTCTGGGCATTAGTGCCCTTACCTTGAGCTTGGGCCTTAGTGCCTGAGGTCACCTCAGGGGGGACAACAGTTCCAGCTTCACCAAAGTCTGGTGATTGTGAGTCTGCCAGAAAGACATCCACATCTCTTTTGTGTTGCGACAGAGAGGGTTGAAATGCTAAGCGGCAATGTAATCCAAGTCCGAGCACAATTCAACAACTAAAATACTTTTAAAGTGCAAGAAATCTAGAAACTAGAGTGCATGTGTGAGTTTGGATAGATAAAAAGTGATGGAAGTGAACAAAGTTGAAACTTTTTAAACCTTTGGCTTGCGAAAACCGTCTAGTTTTTTTCTTTTACCCACTCAGCGACATTAGTCGAGCTCGCCTACTCACTCGGTGGAACGCCGACTGTTTAGCTTCTGACGCCAAAATTTACAGGACCACTGGTTTATGGGGGGTCCAAACGGTGGTTTCCATCGTGATCGCCGACATGATTAGCGATTCGCCAATCATTTCCAAAGCTCTCCAAGTTTTACAGACTCAAATGTTGATGATGTCTTGAGTAAAATGACAGACCATGTCGGATTCACCAAAACCTTCGGCGACTCGCCTACTGGATCTATTGCTTGCCATCCTTCACTTTGTCGAACACTTCTCATACTTTAACCATGTACAAACAACACACCATTATTTTATCAAGAAATAAAAAGCAATTAAAGGGGTTTTGGGTTGCCTCCTAAACAGTGCCTTCAGGCGGCTTCCAAATACACCACTTCAACCAAAGAAATCTCTTAACAATCCCTAAAATATAATTTCAGACATTGACCGTTCACTGTAAATGGAGGTCCTTCCTGATCTTCAACTTTTATGGCACCATTGGTGAACACTCGCGTTTTTCTAAAGGGTCTAAACCATTTGGATTTGAGCTTTCTAGGAAAGAGTCTAAGTCGAGAGTTGTATAGCAAAACCCAATCTCCTACCTTGAAGTCCTGCTTGAGTATCCAAGCATCATGCCACTTCTTCATATTCTCTTTGTAGATGGCTGAACTTTCATACAATCTGAGTCTAAATTCATCCAGTTCGTTCAGCTTCTCTACTCTCGACCTTGAAGTTTTTGACCAGTCCAAATTTAAAGCTTTCAATACCCACAATGCTTTGTGTTCTAACTCGATGGGCAAATGACAAGCCTTACCATAAACCAACTGATATGGAGACATATCGATAGGTGTTTTGTAAGCGGTCCGATATGCCCATAGTGCATCATCGAGTTTCCTAGACCAGTCAGTTCTATTGGCACTCACTGTCTTTGCCAAGATGCTTTTGATTTCTCGATTCGACACTTCGACTTGGCCACTTGTTTGGGGATGATATGGGATTGCTACTTTGTGTTTCACCCCATATTTGCTCAGTGCCATTGAAAACCACCTATTGCAAAAGTGGGACCCCCCATTGCTAATGATTTCCCTCGGAGTGCCAAAACTTGCGAAGATGTAACGTTTCAGAAATTGGACAACACTTTTTTCCTTCGTTGTTTGGAAGTGCGATGACTTCCACCCATTTGGAAATATAATCGACAGCCACCAAGATATATTTATTTCCAAATGAGCTCACAAATGGGCCCATAAAATCGATCCCCCATACATCGAATATATAGCTCGACCTCTAAAATAGGAGTGAGAGGTAATTCGTGTCTTCTAGACACTCCGCCTTGCTGCTAACATTGAGAACATTTCTTCGCAAACTCATGTGCATCCTTGTAGAGGGACGGCCAGTAATATCCACTCTGGAGAACTTTAGCGGCGGTGCGGATACAACCATGGTGACCTCCCACTGGAGATGTATGACAAGCATGGATAATTTCTACCGCTTCTTCTTCCGTAACACACCTTCTAATGACATGGTCAGCACACTCTCGAAACAAGTATGGTTCATCCCAAAAGTACTTTTTAACATCGAACATGAACCTCTTCTGTTGGTAAAAAGTCAACTCATCCAGCATCAGCCCACACACAATGTAATTTGCAAAATCTGCATACCATGGCGTATGTTTAAGAGATATTGCAAACACCTGTTCATCGGGGAAAGAGTCGTCTATGTCGACCTTATGCTCATCATTTTCCCTTACTTCCAACCTTGATAAGTGATCAGCCACTTGGTTTTCACATCCTTTTCGATCTTTTACCTCAAAATCAAATTCCTATAATAGTAGCACCCACCTTATCAATCTTGGTTTTGCATCTTTCTTTGCCATCAAGTAACAGTGTGCAGCATGATCAGTATGTACAATTACTTTAGTGCCTAGCAGGTATGCCCGGAACTTTTCAAATGCATAGACAGTGCAACTCTTGTTCAGTGACCGTATAATTTTGCTGGGAACTATTTAGAGTCTTGCTTGCGTAATAAATTGGGTGAAATAGTTTGTTGCGCTTTTCCCCCAACATGACCTCTAATGACATACCGCTAGCATCACACATTAATTCAAAAGATTCGGGTTAGTTAGGGCTGATGATAATCGGGGTGGATACTAGTTTCTCTTTCAAACACTGAAATGCAGCCATACAAGCATCATTAAAATAGTATTTCACCTCCTTCTCTAAGAGTTTGCATAAAGGGTGTGCAATCTTTGAGAAGTCTTTAATGAACCTTCGGTAGAACCCTGCATGCCGCAAGAAGCTGCGAACACCCTTCACTGAAATCGGCGGGGGTAATTTCTCGATGACCTCAATTTTTGCCTTATCAACTTCCAGCCCCTTTTGCGATACCTTGTGCCAAAGAACGATACATTCTTTCACCATAAAGTGACATTTCTCCCAATTCAGAACAAGATTCGTTTCCACGAATCTTTGGAGTACCTGCTGTAAATGTTTCAAGCATTCTTCAAACGTATCCCCTATGACTAAGAAGTCATCCATGAATACCTCCATACAGTCTTCGACCATATCCGCAAAAATCGACAGCATGCAATGCTGAAATGTTGCTGGGGCATTACATAGCTCGAATGGCATCCTTTTGAATGCAAATATTCCATAAGGGCAAGTAAAAGTGGTTTTATCTTGGTCTTCCGGTGCAATAGAGATTTGATTGTAACAGGAGTACCCATCCAAAAAAACAATACCACCCTCTTTCTGATAATCGGTCAAGCATCTGGTCCATAAAGAGCATTGGAAAATGGTCTTTCTCGGTCCATGAGTTAATCTTTCGATAGTCCATGCATACTCTCCACCCAGTCACTGGTCTTGTCGGCATAAGTTCTCCTTTTGCATTTGGGACGACGGTTATACCTCCCTTTTTCGGTACATATTGCACTGGACTTACCCACTTACTATCTGCAATCGGGTATATCACTCCCGTATCTAGCCACTTGATGATCTCCTTTTTCACTACCTTTTGCATTGGAGGGTTCAATCTCCTTTGATGCTCCACACTATGTTTACACTCACTGTCGAGCCGAATCTTGTGAGTACAAATGCCAGGAGGAATTCCTACTATATCGGCTATTGTCCATCCAATAATTTTTATATGCTTCAGCAGTGGCCCACCTTTGTGTGCTATTTGATGTTTGTATGTTGTGTATATTTGGGTTGTTCTGTTTAAATTGTGTTATTATAAACTGCTTTTATTTCAAACTGAAAATGATTTGGACCCTTATTTTTTGAACATTTTCGCCACCTGTTAATGCTCTTGAATGTGTCTGTTCTCTTGCAAAAAAATGAGTCTCGGTTCCAATCAATACCGATGACTTGAATAGTGCTCTCAATCGAACGAACATGAATGCGTGGCTACGATGAGGTCAAATGAAGTTGCATAGAAAATCTGTGAACTCTTTGCATCTCGTTTTGACTAGACTAGTATCGAATCAAGTTTCTTGTAATAACCGTTGTACACTAGCGAAAGTGTGGAGTCTTGTTTGACTATAGTGTCGATGTCTTGTGTGATGAGCTAACATGTGAACTATACATGATAGTTCCTAGAATTTGCCCCGTTGGTCCGGTCAACTAAGTGATGTTATCTCTTGATATGATCTTAGGCAACTTCGAAGAGTGTGAACCAATTTGACATATACCTCTTTTGTGACTTACCCTGTGAGTGTGTGAACCACTTTTGAACACCCTTCGAGCCTTTCCGTTTTCTTTGGTAGAAACTTGATGAAAGTAATGACCTTTCTTTATCCATCACCCATAATTCTCATGAAGTTATGGTTAGTTGAATAGCCAACTTAGGCCAAAAGCCTAAGTTAGGGGTGTGTTGAAAAGATAGGGGTAAGTTAAGAACTGCAATAAAAGTCTCCTCTTACCCATGATTTTGAAAAAAATGGAACCCCTCCATATATAAAAAAAAAAAAAAAAAACAGAAAAAGTCGATTGTTGACTTGGAGATGTTTCAGATAGATACATCCCCTCCTACTCAGGCTGGTGAGCCTTCAAGTACCCCTTGCACTTTCACTTCTGTCCCTTCTAGTTGTGTTGATGCTACTACTTCCACTGTTGTTTCTCTTTCTCTTTCCCTACCCCTATTTACCCAGGCTATATTGTTCAAAATGGTCCATCTAGCCTAATCTGCTGATGTGTGTACCATCCAGGTAGAGGCTGATGTTCCTGGGATGAAATTATAGGGCTATTTCTTCCACCTTAACTCCTATCCACGCTGCGTTGAGAGAGCACCAAGAGCTAATCACTGCGCAAGGATTAGCATTGTATGCCCTTACAGTCAGAGATGAGGCATTTGGGTAGAGTGGGCGCCAATGTCCTCATGTCACGACCTTGAGAGCTGATATTATTGGTTGGAGATGTGATATGGATGAGCTTAAATCCACGGATCTGTCTATGTTCTTCGGCACGGTGGACCTTCCCGAGTTTCCTAGTTCAGAGTTGCCGGCCATTTTTGAGATCCCTCCGACTCCTACTAGCAGAGATGATGTTGTGACTGATGAGGATGCCGATTTTGATGCTCCCGAGACTGATGAGGAGGAGCTTGGTACACGAGATGCAGCAGTGTATGATGACCTAGAGGGCGTGATGGTGCATACAACGTTGGAGGCCTCTCTTCACGATACATCGATAGTGGACTCTAGTGAAGCGAAGGATGGAGTGGAGTCGGGCACTGATGCCCAAATTGAGGGAGTCACGGATATGCAGAGTTCACCTCACACTTTACCTGATAGAGGGATCTTTAATCTCCTTAGTTTTATTTTGAATCTTTTGTTATTTCTTTTTCATTTAGGACAATTGTTAGTTTAGTTTGGTGGGGTGAGGTATCTTCATACCTGCCTCTTTTGGGTTGTTTCTATGAATGTTTGATTTGTGATAACTTGTTATGCTTACACCGTTGATTATGGCTTTTTGGTTTTTAATGTAATTTTTTGTTTGTTTTTAATCCAAATTTAAAATTTCACACCTTTTGATGTTTGTGGATGTGGTTGTTCTCTTGCATATTTGTGTATCGGTTGTGATCAATATTGATGACTTGAATAGTGCTCTTGATTAAAGGATATGTTTTTGCAATTCCAAAAAGGCAAATTTGAGTTGCACAAGTCATGTGTGAACTCTTAGCATCTTATTGTGACTGGTCGGTTGTTGAAATGAATCTTGTAATGATCGTTGCACGTGAACTGAAAATTGTAGAATCTTGATTGATGATTGTGTTGAATGTGGTGAGATTGTCTTGAAATATGTACTTGGTAAAACCTACAACTTGCCCGGTTAGTCCAATCAATTTATGTAGGTGAATAATAGAAGTGATCTTAGGCAAAAAAATTTGAGGGTGAACCAAATTGCTTGTATACCTCTTTGTGACCACTTTGTGAGAGTGTGAACCCATCTTCACACCGTTTGAGACTAGCCTATTCTTTTGATGAAACATGAGCACATTTGACCTCTTCTTCCCATCACTAGAACCTTCATGAAGCATTGTTCAATTTGAATAGTCAACTTAGCCAAAAGCCTAAGTTGTGGATGTGGTGAAAAAGGAGGAAGGACAAGAAGTTTGTGAAAAAATTTCCCTTGATACATTGTATTTAACATGATGGAACCCCTCCATATAAAAAACAAGAAAAGAGAGAAAAGAAAAAGATTGAAAAGAAAGAGTGTTTGCAATAAAGTTTGTGCAATGGACAAAAGAAATGGGGTATCAAATGAATCATGCTTAAAATAACATAGGGTGGATTGTAAAAATAAAAAAGAGTGAAACAAAAGGAGAAAAAGTGAAATGCAGGCCATGCTTCATGAAGGTAGAAGTCAGTAAGACAGAATGATCATACCTTTACTCTCAGCCCCGTTACAAGCCGTGAAAGACCTTTGTGATGTTTATTGAGTTTAATATCATCTTGATTGGAAAATAATGGAAAGCATATGGGTAGAATCATTCATATGTTTATCTTTGAGAGTGTGAGAGTTGCTTTTGATTTGTTAATTCTGAAGATTTGATGAGCTTTGTGTGAACATGGAATCTTTCTTGATGTGAGAGCATTTGAATATTTTTGTTAAACTTGAATTTGCATTTGAAGCAAGCATTGTGAGCTTGAGTTCTATTTGATGATGGCTAGTCATAGTTTGAAACTTGGAGTGCACAATTGAACATTGCATGAGTAGATTGAATTCTTGTGTGCATTCATGTTGAGTCTTGAGTAGCACTATCTATAGACATCTCTATTGAACTGATTGATCTTGTGTTTTACTTGAGCAAAAGCAAAAGATTAAGTTGGGGTGTTGATGAGTCGAGGATTTCAACTCATTTAGGGCTTAATATGTAGAGTTTTAGTGTCCTCGATGCCCATTTTATGCTCTAAACTAAAGTTTAAATGCTAATTTGCAGCAATGAAGGTGAAAGATCAAGGCAAGGACATTACCGGGCAAAAAGGAGTGAAAAAGCTGAAGAAAAGCAAGGATGATGCTCGCCGAAGCCACTCGGCGAGTCATCGAGTGGCACTTCAGCTCACCTAAATTTCCAGTAGGCCAGCCCCTAGGACAAAGACAGCTCGGCGATTGAAAGGGTGAATTGGTGAACCGCCGAGCACATCGGCGAAGTAAATTGTGATTGCCTAAAGTAACCGAGGGAAAGTGTGGAAAATCCAAATCAAGAAAGGGATGAAAGGAAGCACTAGGCGAGTCACTAAATGGGTTGGCGAGGCCCAACTTACTTCGTCGAGTGGCTCCGAAATTGAAAATCTGGAAGTGTATAAATGTGATTTTAAATAGAGTTGGAACTAGCGTTCTGAGTTTTAGAGAGTTCCTACATTGGATTTTTTATCCTTAACACTGTTCTTTAAGTTTTTTAGTAGAGATTAAGGTATAATTTGTTTTTTACTTCAATTCAAGTATTTGGAAGAGTTGTGGATTGTTACCCAATCTAATAGAAAACATAGTTGGTAACTATTTCTTACTCTTTATTATGTGTGGTTAAAACCCTCATTTTTAAGGATGTGATGTCACGACCCAGGGGTACACCCTAGATGTAACAAGGCGTACAAGACCCCAAGAGGCCTCATACAAGCCACTTAGCATACCATAACATAAAGTAATAGAAATGAGAAGGAGTTTAAAACTTTACAATACAATCAACGTCTTTTATAAATCCAGCTTAAGTTTGACGTAAGAGAATAGAAATCTTACGACGCAACCCAAACAATAGTCCAAGACATAAAGGAAAAGCTTATTGGAAAGTGGTGATCACATTCTCAAACACAATGAGGACTCACCAAAACTTCACTTACTTGATCAACAACAAGCAAGCCACGAGTGTGAGAATCAACGTCGACGGACCCTACATTTGATAAGAATCTTTAGATCTCATACTTAGCTTACTTCTCATAAACAAGGGAATCTCTCACCTTTAGTCAATCATATCAAGAAAGGAAATTATAGCAACAATCCTATATAAGAATACATCATATAAAATAACGACTTCATAAGTAGCTTGAAGTCATAGTTGTGCAATGCATGGATAAGACCCCATAATCTCACCCACACAAAGTACCACTTTAGGCCATCATACATATTGATCATCTCTTTGATATAATATTTAGCTCATCATAAAGTACAAGTGGAATCACCACTAATCATACATATCATGGAGAGATTATCAAGCTACAATCCACACAATTCATCATTCATGACATAATACATATTAAGGAATCATAGGTATTCATTCACCTCCTTGTTCATTTTAACTTGTAATGTAGGTATTTGCCTCCACATCACTTAATAAGGATCATAGGTAATCGCTTCCATGTCCATCATGATAAGATATAAGTATTCGCCTCCATACGAACATAAAGGCTAATGGGTAATCACACTCCTCATCATATGACATGTGTAATCACACCTCATGTTTATTAACTTAGGAATAGGGGAGATCACCTCACATCCTTCTCATATAAAGGTATTTCAGGGAATCACCACAAGTCTCATCACATTTCATAGCCCTTGGACTTAGATTCATTTTAGGTGAGCAAACCTTTCAACCTAGAATCATTCTATGTGAGAATACCTTTCATATCATACCATATTCATGCATAAGTGTGTATATGATAATAACCTTCCAACAACACAACAATTAGATCATGAGCATATTCACTTAACTTTCAAACTGTTTTTAAAGCATGTACATAACCTTAATAAAACATGCATAATATCATAACTTGCCCTTTCAAGGTCAAAGATCATATCAAATGAACACATCTAGAAAGACTACATTAGACATGGATATAATCATAGTTCAAGTAGTTCAATTACTACAAGCATAATCCCATTCTTCACCTCCTTGAGGTTTAAAACCTACTTTCAATCATCACACTTAGGGTTCAAGCACTAGACATGGATATCATCCTAACTCATGTGATTCTATAACTTTATCCATTCAAACATTAATGAGGCATATTAGGTAAATAAAGCCCTTCCACAACAACTCTACCTAGTAGTCTACTATTATCATATCAACTTCATTCTTAGGGACTTAACATACTTAATTCATCCTATTAACTCTACTTTCAAAACCCTAGAACTCAACATTCATGACTACAAGCTTTACTCTCAAAGCTTTACCTCTTACAATCATCATGCATATCTAGATCACAAGACATTCTAGTCATAAGCTTCATTCATAGGCAATTCTAACCATATTTCATCATAAAGATTCAATCTCAAGCATTACTAGTCATGATACCTCATATATACATTATTCTAATTCAATTGGTGTCTACATGCTCTTGTTCTTTAACAATTACTACTCATAACATCAAGCCAAGAAGATTACCTCTAAATCCTCAATTCTCTTCTTTAAGGCATCAACCCACATTACTTCAATTTCACTTATCAGACTAGGGTTTGTCACAGAAAACATGTAATTTCATCATAATAGCATGATTCACTACTAATTCAATCATAAACAATAAATATCCACTCAATTGGATTCATACTCAACCTAACCCACAAATTGGAAGGAACCTTAACTTGAATTCGGGATTTCATCTTCACAATTGTGGAATAACTAGGGGACTCCATAGATGGAAGAATCCATGGATGAATAAGCTATCATACCTTGATTATAAAGCCTTACAAATCTTTCAATAATGGATGCTTGACTTGACCTAGCTTGATCCTCTTCTTAACTTTCTAGAGACAGAATATTTGAGAGGTAATTGGGTTTCTTATGGTGAATTGAAAGAATGACTTAATTGACTTCGTTAAGGGGTCTAAAGTCTTTATATAGGTGGTATAAACTAATATAAATTGACACCACTTAACCCCTAATTAATTCCAGAAATTTCCATAAGCCAACACTTAACCGACTTAAACATGCACACTGCCGCACCCACGAGACCAGGCCCGGGCCGTGCTGTTCTTCCGAGGGTGGTTGTCTGCAAGTGTACTTTTGGGACCCTGACCCACGAGGCCATCCACGAGGCATAGACCCCCTAACGGGGCATGGGTCCCTTCGTGGGTACACTGCCTTGGGGTAGATTCTAGGGTGGTTTTCTAGGGTCCTCAAAGTTGGTCCTTAGGGAGTTGTACTTTGACATTCTAACCAGAAATCCTTCATTCTAAGTATGGGAAGCTAAATTCACAACTCTAACCCTCACGCCAAGCATTAGTTTAGCTTACTAGTTTTCGGGGTGTTACAATATCCCCCCTTTGGAAACATTCTTCCTCAAATGAAATTCTAGGCACTTCCTAAGGTCACGGCTCTAGACTAGCAACCCATCATGCATGCAACTCATTTAAATGCACACAAACAAAGGAGGAAAACTTCAACTACACGCTAAACATACTCAATGCAACACAGGGGAGTAGAAACTACATCTAATAACCCAAAATGCATGAAACTCAACATCTAAGCATGTTCAAGGAGGAACAAGCATCTCCGGGCTAAATCATGCTCAACACAATCTCATGGGGATCATATGCAATTTACTCTCAAAAAGCATTCATTCAAGGAGGAAATCTCTCAAATCCAAACTAAGGAATGCTTATTAATTCATCTCATGAAGTTTATAGGCAACTTATACTCAATGTTCTACAACATGAGGAAAACAATTTTGCAAACTCATTTTATTTCTAAACACAAGCTTTCATGAACATCCACAATATGAGAAAATCATAGAAACAACTAAAACTCACATGACAACACACATAGATTAAAACATTACTATTAAGAATACTCAACGATCTTGCTATCATTAAATTCATCCACAACCACTAGGCGAAATCACATTTAAACTACGAACAAACTATTAGCAAGCAAGACCCAACAATTATCTTAAACCATATTCGCTAAATTGATATACTGTGAGTTTATGGTATTTCTAATACATTTCACTTACAAGTTGTGTGTGTCTAGGGCCTTTTTGTATTGGTTTTTATCATATTTTACAGGAAAGATGTTCAGGCATGGAAGTAAAGAGACAACTGAAAGAAATGCAGAAAAGGGCATCTATGGAGGTGATCTACGGACTGTAGGTCCACTGACGCTCCGTAGGTGATGGCCGTAGATAAGCAGCAAATGCAAATCAGGCAAATCAGACCAAGTGTGGAACCACTATGGCCACTGACAGTCCGTAGATTGATCTACGGACCATACTGTTGATCCGTAGATTGATACTGCGCGGGTTCCAGTACCTGATTTTTGAAGATTCTAAGTGTGGAGCCATGGAAGGGGATTGACGGACCGTAGATCGATCTACGGTCCGTACTGCAAGTCCGTCGTTTGCTTCAGAGAAGTTGATTTTTGGAGGCTAAAATATTTTCTAAGTCCTGGCTGACCGAAGGGACTCACGGACCGTAGATCCATTGACGGTCTGTGAGTCAGTCTCGTGGAATGAAGACGCGTGCCTGAACAAACTTTCCTTAATTTGTTTCCCTTTTAATTTAGGACTTGTTTTCTATAAATAGGTCATCTAAACCTTGTTTTTAAGGGTTAGACTTTATTACTTTTGTTTTACTTTGTGACTAGGGAATTAATTTTGCTGCCCTAGCAATTTTTTATTTCCAAAAGTTAGTTTTGAAGATTTGGTTTGGAATTCGAGTTGAATTTCTTGGTTTATTTTTCTCAACTACGTAAGTTCACAATTCTTTCATCTAAACAATGAATTGTGTTCATATGATTATGGGAAACTAAACTCCACAACTAGGGTTGTGGGATCCATGAGCGATTAACAAAGTATAAATAGTAAATAAGCAATTCTTGAATAGTGTTGCATGCATTGATAATTCTTTTGTTCAAAAGTCTTTTTAACGAGTGCACGCGTTAGAACTCGCCTTGTTGCTACTTGCCGGACCAAGGAGGTAAGCAACAAGAAAAAAATTATCAACATAGATTTAGTGTGATACTATCTAATAGGCTAGTGTCGATTAGTACGAAGTAATAACTAAGCCAAACATCGATTATGATGTCTAATATGAGGTAAAGGTAAGGATTAGTAAATTATACACACGTAGCCGGACCAAGGTGCGGGGTGAAATTCTCTAGATGCCGGACCAAGGATTTAGAGATATCTAACTTATCACTTTGCAT
>JAJOOD010013033.1:0-40305 GCA_029582525.1 Solanum tacnaense | reverse complement strand
CCCCCCCCCCCCCCCCCCCCCCCCCCCCCCCCCCCCCCCCCCCCCCCCCCCCCCCCAGCAGGCAAGATCCTACAAACCCTTATCAAGATTAATATGTTTAGAGGAAAAAACAAACCTGATGAGCACGCTTGACAACTGCAATGTCACTCCCATAGGCAGCAAAAGTATATTCACGATAAGAAGCAAGAGCTCGAATCTTCTTTGGCAATTGTGGGCCTTTATTGAAAATCCAAATATGAATGTTGAGGAAGTGCAAGGAAAAAAATTAAGGATGAAATTAAATAACGCCACAAAGAATTAGATACTACTTTTTCCACCACACAATAGGTTGAACACCACTTAAATTAGGTCTGATGTTTGCCAGAAGTCTTCATTCAGGTTTGACACTTGTATTTAAGTATAGGGATAAATGAAGATTCACAGAAAACTATAATTTTAGTAACCAGTAACTTGCTTTGAAAAGACAGATGAATTGATGCTGAGATGAAAAGGATGCAAATAGAGTGGAATGGGTATAGAAACCATATAGCCAACCCCAACTACTCTGGGATCGAGGCATCTGAACATGGCAGTATAGCCAACTAGTACAGGCCACAATCTAGCATTAGAACTAATAATAAGAAGTAAAATTAAACTGATCACTGTTTCTAGAAGAGTAGAGCCCATGGTTTCTCTTCCTTTTTTTGTCCAACAGCACATTGTTTCTCTTATTTTACAGAAATGGCCTTCTTACATTATGCCTTTTCCATATATTAATCAACTGAGCTTCCCCTAAGCCTATAACTGCAAAACACTGTAGTGAGTTGGCTACCAGCAGGAACAACCCGCATATCTCCTTCTGAAGACAGCTTTCTGTTAAAACTTGTATCTATTTCAATTCTTTGTATAAAGAACTTGTATCTATTTTTATATCCCTCTTATAAATCCCTTCTCACATTTAAAATTGAACTCCATAAAGAAAACCTGAAATGAAAAGTTCAGTTCCAACCATCGACATTAATTCTCACATCCTATAGTTATTGATTAAATACAGTTTGTGGGATGCCAATAAAGTCGCGATACCTAAGCATCATTTCTTTTTCAAGAATAAAAGGTAAAACTATTGAACAGAAAAAATGGAACTTTATTAAATAACTAATAGAGTGAAGCTATCATGGAATCCCAAAAAGGGTATCACGAAAGGTTCAAAGAGACTTGAGTGTTAAGAGTATCAGTTCCCCTGACGGTGATCTCTTCAAGGATGTTTACACTAAATTAGGAATATCTTTGCAGCAACAGCCAGAAATATTGCAGCAACTGAAAAGAAACACAATAAGCTCCATCTGTTCTAAAGCCCAGTAATACTAGCCACAGAGAACATGAATGATAACTAAATTTGGCATATCAATTTCAGGCATTCGATATCTATAGAACATTCATCTATTTATTTCTCAGCTCGGAACCGTTCCTCTACAACAGAAGTATCTTGATAAATTTGGACGCAGAATTGGATGAGTTCAGTGAGAATAATAGTTGTCAGCCTGGTATTCAAACTGAAGGTTGAGACACCAATAGATAGCATCATAGTCCAACTCATTGGTACACATAGTGCGGTATAGAATATATTCTAATCATGCTCAACTACATTTCAAAAGTTCATGCGTACAATGTTATATCATCTAACTTTGACTTCTACTGTACCTTCTTGGCTTCTTAGGTTAATAATATATTTAACTGTTTTGCACTTCCAATAACAATTAAAAACCAACCAATTTCTTCAAAACTCTATGTCCTCGTACTTTGCAGCCTACACTACTGAAAATATTCAAGTGTACATTAATATATTTCAGTCTAACATCACCCACAGGCAGGAGGTAAAACAAGATAAATAAATAGCAGTAATTTCAGACAACAGAGATGGGACTCCTAATTTAGAGTTAACAAGTTAAACAAGGGTATGCATGTCGCAGATCCTTCAACATGCAGCAAAAAAAGCTTGGCAAAACTTGAAGAACAGCCGCAGGGGCGGAGCCACATATATTTGAGGGGTGGTCGAAAAATTACAGTGTATCTAGGTAAAAATATATTTTTTATGTATATATATATTACATATTAACAGTCCTTGACTTTTATGCAATTTTACTTCTTCATATTTTGACACCCCTTAGTCGAAATTCTGGCTCCGCCCCTGAGAACAGGTAATGCATACCCATTTCCAAGTCCATGTAATACAGGCTTTCCTTCCCTTCGTTATTCCCTTTTCTCTGTCACTCTGTGTAACTTAAGATGCCTATCTAGTGCATAAACCACTTACCAGGAAATTTATTCTAGTGACTACATCCATTACCTCACATAACCTACACCTAACAGCAAAGAAACTACGTTCTTTCTCACTTCAACTACCCCATCACCCAAGGGCCATGATTTTTAAGTTCTAACTGAATCAAAACTAGTTCAAATTAAACAAATTTCAAGAATTAAACTGCTTAGAAATGCTGAAATTTGTACAGAAAAATCAATCAACAAATTGCTTACCAACGAGAACCAAACTGAGTTTAGCGCACTGCAGATTCAAAAAATAAATAAATTAGCCCTAATCGAAATAGAAAAAAAAATAAAAACTTGAGAATGGTCAAGAGGAAAATCATACGTTGTAAACTTGAAAAGCTTTGCCGACACTGACGGTGACGAAGGTTTCAGTACCAAGTCTCTGCACAGAGAAAGGAACATTGGTTGTAATGTATCCAATTGCTCTAAAAGGCTCGAAAATCCCCATTCCTTTTCTCCACAAACTTTGAAGCTTTTTGCGCCCAGAAAATTGAAGCGCTGGTAAAGCTTAGAGGTTATTCTGCACACAAGGTTTTAGAAGTGATGCTTAAACCCTAGTTGGATGCACACGCTCAACTGTGTGTATGTGTGTGTATTTTTATTTATTTTTTTGGTTAAATGTTATTCATTCTATAAATCTTTTTATTTTCTTTGTTTTAGGGCCCTTGTATTGACCTTTTTTTCATAAACATGGAAATTCACAAGTTATGAAAATTATCAAGATCTCTTTAATTATTATATATTTTTATCAAATGAGTAAATTATAGTTCATAACTAAGAATTCAGAATATCTTAAAGTATTGTATTGATAAATCATACTAATTTCTTTTGTTTCTAATTACTTGTTCATTTTTGAATTAACACATTTATTAAGAAAATAATTATTGACATAATTATGAAGTGGGTGAATTAAAAACTTACGATTTTTAAGAAGTTTTACTTTTTTCAAAGTAATTAATTGAGGGTATAATAGGTAAAAATAATTTTTCTTTTCTTGATTTGTCAAAATGGACAAGTAATTAGGGATAACTGAAAAAAGAAAAGTGGACAAGTAATTAGGGACAGATGGAGTATATCTGTGTGTTACTTTTTATAAATAGATATTTGCAGTTACAAAATATCAAATACACATAATTTTATAAAAAAATCACTAGTAAACAAAACTAGTTACTATTTTTTTTTAATATAATCTTTTTGCATTGTACGAACAATCTCTTCACACGGAGCATGAGTCTTTTTAAAATTTTAAAATGATGAGCCCTTTTTTAACGAAATGTAAATTTATGGATCAAGTTATTTATTTTTTAAATAATTGAAATTATGATTTGGAATCTCTAATCGTATATATGAATTTTTTAAAGAATTAAAAATGAAAAATTTGATCCAAAATCACATGTTCACACACTGAAAATCATGACATTATATCACATATTCAAATGCATGCATGTTTAGATTGTTTTATGTTTAGTTGGTGCACACCTTTTTGGTGTATAATTGTATTTAGACAAATTGACGTAAATAGTCGTTCAATAAACAATAGACAATAAGGGTGTGTTTGGTATAGAGGAAAACATTTTCTGAATTAAATATTATTCAATTTTCTCATGTTTGGTTGGCTTAAAATGTTTGGAAAATGTTTTTCAAATTAACACATTTTCCTCAAATTTAAGGAAAATGACTTATCTTTTAAAATTATGGAAAACATTTTTCAAAACTCTATTTCATCCTTTAATTTTTTTTCTTACCTTACCCATATCCCGTATCCGACCCTCCCCATTCAAAAAAACATTAAAAATTTTAAATTTTCTTATTTTTAAAATTTCAAATATATTTTTATCCCTAACCCCAAACCAAACCCCTCCCTCCCCCATCAAACAAAAAAACATATTTTTGAAAAATATTTCAAATTTTAAATTTTTTTTACCTCACCCAACCCGTACCACCCCTACCCCCTACTCCCACCCCACCCCAAAAAATATTGCTTTTGAAAAATATTTCAAATTTTATTTTATTTTATTTTTACGCCACTCCCCCCCCCCAAAGGTCACCCACAGCCAGGCGACCCCCTCTCCCCCGCCACCTCCGTCAATTTTTCTTTTTTTAAAAAAAAAAACAAATATTTTCATGAAGTATTTCAAATTTTAAAAAAGTTCATTTTTATGCCAGCACCCTACCCTCCCCCCCTCCCCCAGACAACCCCCTTCAAAATTTTATTTAAAAAAAATTGTTTTTGAAAAATATTTCAAATTTTCAAAAAATAAATTCATTTTTATGCCACCTCCAATTTTTTATGCCACCCCCAGGTGCCCCCTCCCTTCAACCCAGGTCATTCCCGTCAAATTTTTTTTAAAAAAAAAAAAATTAAATTTTTTTCATTTTTACACCACCCCCTACATCTACCCCCTCCCTGCCATGCCCCACCCAGGTCATTCCCGTAAAAAAAATATTAAAGAAAAAAATATTTTTGGAAAATATTTCAAATTTTAAAAAATTTCATTTTTTACGCCAACCCCCCCCCCCCTCCCAATCATAAAAAAATTAAAAAATTGTTTTTGAAAAATATTTCATTTTTTATGCCTCCCGCAAACCCCGAAAAAAAATCATGGGTCAGATCTTAAGGAGTATTCTTTTGTCTCAAGACAAAAATAAAATATAATTTTTGAAAAATATTTTTCATTCACCAACCAATTATTAAAAATATTTTTTTCTACTCATCAACCAAACATGAGAAAATAAGTTAGAAAATAGGTTATTGACTTATTGGTATTGGGTTTTGGATTAACAATTGATGAACATATTAAAATTTTGTAATTAACATTTATCGATGCGGGGTGAATTACTCAATTTTCTTATCGAATAAACCATCAATCAGTGGCATAGCTATAACCACCTTCGTCGGAAAATTACGTTGTATATATATGTCAAATTCTACATTTAAAGAATATATATTTAAAGTTGGACATCCTTGACAAAAGTTATGTCTTTGATGGAGTGATAATAGGTGTCCATTTGAATGAAGGAGTTATGGGTTTAAACCTCAAATAATACAATATATTTTTATTTTATTTTGATAGCCACAAGCTATTATACTTGAACACCTTTAATAAAATTTCTGACTCTGCCATTGTTATCAATCCATTAAGAATTTTATCATAAATAAGCATGAATTGACAGAAGTAGCCTCAAATTGAATATCAAATCCAAACAACAGACATGTTGACGGAGATGTGATAGCTTATTCTCCTTTAAAGTAATAAAACAATAGATATGGATATTGGAAAATGATTAGAAGTAAATTGAATAATTTTTGTGGCCTAATGAGTGAATTAAGGAAAACTAATTAAAATATGAGATCTCTTTCATATCTCCCTTACAATGTAAATATATCTTGAGAACTAGAAGTTAATAAGTCAACGGGTGTTTACACCAACCCAATACATACATGTCATGTGTTTAAATTTATAGAAACACCCGGTGCGGGTAAATTTTTTTAGGAACAACATTGTTAGTGATCAACGAAAATCATTAATTTAAAAGTAGATAGACTATTCAAGCGTGTTTACATCAATATATATGTAATTATACTAGTTATGGATCAATATGAACATTAATTCCCTTATTTCGACCCAAAAATTGATTTTAATAATAATTCAATTATCGTCAAGTATATATCTTCAGAAGCGTACATTGGGATCGTACCTAATTTTTCACTGTGTAATTATCTAAAATTAAAGTAAATTAAGGGTGGAAAAGTATTTTATAGGGACACATGCAAGTAAAGTTTTATCGTGCAATATCCTTATAATTTCTTAATTGAGGCAATCCATTAAAAATTAAAGGACTATCACACATTTATTTTTCTTGGTCTGCCCTTATTTTTTGATTCGTCAATAATTCATTTATTTATTTTTGTTTGATAATTAAAAAAAATGTTTTTAATTGTTATTGCTGTTTTTTATTATTATCTAGACCAACTTTAGTATTTAATTTTAAATTTGTTTTACTATCCCATTTCATCTAATAATAGGAAAAAGTAAAACGGGTAATTCTTTTAGTCAACTTTTTTTTTTATCATATAGTATATTTTATTATTTTACACCAAATTATTATAGTCCAAATACAATAAGGAATTGGTTTATCAGGTCATGTCCTGCCCTGTTCTCTATAAATAAAGTACACTAATTCACTTCCCAAAACACCTAAATTACTCCGTTCTTCACAAATTGACATATACACATGGCTTTCGCAACAAAATTAGTTGTTTTCTTAGCGATTTTGTGTCTAGTTTGTGTTTGCTCTGCTCATGCTTCGAAAGGATGTCCGTTTAAGTATCTGTACCAACAATATGCGAGTTCAATCTCAATTGATCAATGTCAACACTCTTCAATTCATGTTAACAACACATCTCATGATCACGACTTCTTTGCTCAACATCAATGGCTCAGAAATCACATTATCGCGATGCATAAAGAGAAAAGTACTGGTAATAATGAGTATAACAATTGGAGTTCCTACATGGCTGACGCAGCAAAAATAGTAGGATTCTTCGTTGTTCTTCTGGCGATTCTCCGTCTATTTTGTGTTGATCATGGCGCTCATGCTCCAAAGGAATGTCCATTTAAATTCCTGTACAAGAAATATGGGAATTCCATCTCCAGTAGTAGTACTACTACTACTCATGGAACATTTATTTGCACAATTGATCATCATCAACAACCTTCAATTGATTCTAGCGCCGTCTTTGATCTTCATCAATGGCTCAAAAATCACATTAGCATGATGCAGAAAAAGATTGTGATTGATAATTAATGACTACAAGATCAATTTTATGGCAAACACAATGAAGAAATAATTACTTTATTGTAGTAGATGTAGTCTAAGTCATTGAACAAGTAGTTGTTCTAATTGTGAAAATAGAAACATAAGTAATAGTTTCTCAATTTTACTTATGAAAATTGGTTTGAAAAAATATATTTTTCAACTTTTACGATTTAAAAAAGAAATTGAAGTTCACTTCATTACACAATTCTTTTCCGTCACGTCTAGACCTAGTGATTAATGTGTTCAAATACTGAAATTCCAAATACTTATGATCAATCTAGTATTTGCATGCTGAAATACTGATCCATTGCACACAACTACATTTCAAAAGTTTGAAATAGTTCAAATTTCAGTTTAAGGTTTTGGAGTTGGAAAGAATGTTTAAAGTTACCTTATAAATTATATGAAATAAATCAAATATTATATCTACAAATGCGAAATAATTTAAATTTCCCCATAAATCGTAGGTTAATGGTTCACATAATTTAGATGCAACTTTGAACCATTTCACATATTTGGACCTTGAAAATCCAAAAGATAAACAAATTAAACAATCCGGAAAAGAGAGGGAAAAAAAGCATAACACTTTGATGATTGCGATGGATTGACTAGTACTCGTTCATAATTTTTTTAATTGCGAATCTAAATTAGTCCAATCTGGTCCCACAGAGGACTACAAACCAATACCAAGTGGCATTTCCTCAGTTTAGAGATATAATACTTCCAACTCTGAACTCTTTCTTATTCACAAAAAAAAATATCTCAGTTTTTCTGTCTTGGATCATCTTCAATGGCTGCACTGACTTCAGTTTCATTGACCCATGTGCCTTTCTCCATATCTAACCTTCAAATTCGAAGAAATTACAGACGATTACCTATTATACTTGCATCATCTTCATCAGCTATGCCTTCTCACGAACCATCATCATCGTCCACAGAAATTGGGAGTATATTATCTTCACCAAAAGCGCCCTTTGTTGATTCCTCTAAAACCCCTCAAAATGGATACATGGCAAATCCCAGTGGAAACCCACTTGTTAAATTTGTTCAGCACACGGAATCAACCATTGAGAGGGTACAAATTTGATTTTGTTCTTCTTTCTTGCTACTTATTTTTTTATGAGCTCTTACGCACCTCGAACTAATTTTACAGAATATCCGACATCTTTCATCGGCAATAGGTACCAGATAACTCTCTTCATAACGTTGGAACAATGGGATCACCTAGTATTTTTTTTTTTTTGTATGCACCGAAATTTGAACATGAGACCTCATGACTCTCAACCATTAGACCACACCCTTGATGCCTTTCTTGCTACTTATTATTTCTACTATTTGTTTGTTTATTTAATCAGGCTTGCTACTTATTATTTCTACTATTTGTTTGTTTATTTAATCAAGGGCAAAGCTAGTGTGTAGGTATGGATTACATCAAATTAGTAACTTTGGTTCAAACACTTTGTGTTAAGAAATCTATTTAATATGTACTATAAGCTATTTAATTTTGAATCCATTAACTTAAAGGGGGCTAAAATACTGTATCTACAAGCTTCAAATTGTAGCAACTTTGGTATAGCGTATTTGAACATCACAACATAATAGCTTAAAACAAGATTAAAGAGTTGTATCCAGCTAAACAATTGGGTTCATAACATTAAGAATATGATATGCCCATGGAAGTGATTTAAGCAAAGCGAAAACTATTTAGTGCAGTGGTAGAAGTTCTAACAATGGTTTCATGAAAGGTGAGGTTTCAAGTCCATATTCTCAAAACATAGAATCACTACAAGATGGTATCAAGAATTGACATTTAAGGCTATAATTTCAGTATCTGTTCAATATGACTGGAATGTTGATGTATGTTTCACATATCTGTTGATCACTGCTTATCTATATTTGAACAGGCAATATTTGACTTTCGTTTTCTGGCACTCCTTGCTGTTGGAGGTTCGTTAGCTGGCTCTTTGCTCTGTTTCCTCAATGTAATTCCTTTATTCAAGCATCCATTATTTTTTAAATTTGTAGTATGAAAATATATGAGTATCATCTATTATATGTGGTTAAATTTTATATCTTTGTGTTTCCTGGTGAAATTTATGATGCAGGACTTCTGTTTGAGGATGTAATTAAGGCACAAACTTGGATACATTAGTGCACTTGTTGTTTTATAGACCACATGTAATCTATAGATCACAAATGTTGATAATTTAAATATGATTTATAGATGCTTTATGGTGACAGGAGCTATCTTTTGATTCAATATATGATAAAAATGGCTTGATGAGAACCAGACTAATATTAGTTTATTGTAATTCTGTTATCATACATCATGTATTAATAGAAAACACAGTATTTTGGGAGTCAGTTATTCCTAATGCATTACCGAAGTCTTATTGGAGCTCGTTCTCCTGCATTTCAAGATATTGTAATCTATCAGACTATCACTAGCTAAAAGCACCAATAATTAAATGATGAAATTACAGATGCAATATACCGTTTATCCTCAATCTGTTTGGAAACTCTATCTTAACTTCTAAAATATCAGTTGATTATCAGTCTATAGTTTATTAAGTGCATTACAGTTATCCTCAGTCGATAATTTATTTAGGTACATTATTGCTTCTAAAAGCCTCTCTCTCTCTCTAGTGTTTTAGGCGTAAAAACATTGATTTTGCTTCATACAGTTAGTCCTCAACTAATGTGCTTCTTACTATCCTTTCTTCTACATGACATCATCAAGACAGGAAATAATTCCACTTTTACCAGTACTATCAGTTGTTTATACAGTTAAATTCTCTATGGTAGGGTTGTGTCTACATTGTTGATGCTTACAAGGTTTATTGGACGAGTTGTGTCAAAGGAATTCACTCAGGACAAATGGTTCTACGATTGGTTGAAGCTATAGGTGAGTTTTTGAATAATCTTGATTCTTTTTAAGATCATCATGCTTGTCGTCGGAAATTTGAAATAGACAAGCATCTCAGTATAGGGGAGACATCTGACCGTTGCATTTAAATGTAACTTCATGCATCTATCTTTTGATTGCCACTTTGAAATTATTTGTGCACCACAGGATCCTATTCTAACCTGCCTTAGTAGTTTTTTCCCTAATGTTGAGTCATTTGCTGCTAAATTATCTAAATTTTCTGAGTCATCTACCTTACTATCACTTTCTAGTGGAAGATTATAAGCAAAATTTATCAGTCGAGAAGACGCTTAACACTTTATTCTGGTATTTACACCAGAATCTGATATTTATCCAAAATATCACTCAGTCGATAGATAAAAAATCCTTCTATAGTCTTCCTAAAGTGAATCATCTTCTGTGTTTCAATGAACAACCTGTTATACTTGCACTTAACTTTGTTTTATTGTAACTTCCTCTGGTTGTCTTGTAAATTATCCGGGAAGTACTTTTACCTTGGTTGCAATACTGCTGTTGGAGCCATGGCCTAGTTGTATAGAGATTGTGATCGTGAAAGAGTATTCAGTTGTAGCTCGTATAGAAGTTGCAGAATTTTCAACTAAAATGTCAATTTACTGGGTGATATAGTACCTCATTGCTTACATCTAAACATGTAATATCTTCTTTTTTTGCTCTTGAGTTTATTATTCTTGTAATGCAGATGTTTATCTTGCTGGGACCGTGATGTTAATATTTGGGATGGGATTGTATGGATTGTTCATAACTAATGTCTCTCCTGATGTGCATCCAACTGCCGACCGTGCCCTCAAGCAGTCTTCTTTGTTTGGGATGTTTGCTCTGAAGGTAGTCACACTCTGGATATTCTTGATTTATGTACTCCATTTCTTTCTCAATTCTGTTTAACCAATTTTAGCGGTTCTTATACTTCCAGTATATATTGTTTCCTTCTTCATAAACTTCAGTTTAATCTTTCCTGTTTAATTACTGGAGAAAGGGATTTGGAGATTGAAAATTTGATGATTCTCTTTCAAAATGAAAACTACTTATTTAGAGAAGAGTTTTTAAAGCTGGAATCACATTCATGTCACATGATCTAGTGTGGTTCACTTTTTAACCTTTATGTATTAAGAAACATGACTTTTAAGCCTTGATTCTACAACAAAATATTTTTCTATACTTGGCTTTAGATATCAATGGATCTCGGAGTTCTAATTGGAATAGATGCTAATGAACCACTCAGATCATTTTCGTAACTTTAATAGGCTTTTATGGTAGAGCCAAATGAAACTCTATAAAGGTTCACTGTATCATCTACCCCTTCTAGCAGTCTGCTGAAGATTATGGTATTCACAGAGCTATAATAACTGGTATTAAGGATTTAATCGAACTGCTGAAAGTTGTTGTAATCATAAGAAGCATAAATTTCAATGAGCTAGTTACATTCTTTCTTTGATACTTATTTGTTATTACTGTTATGATGCTCTATGTGACCGTTAAAGATTTGACAGTCTAATCTAGTTTGCCAATCCCAGAAATTGGTGTTGTGACATGTAAGCTTATGAATATGAATGCATCTTGCATACATCAACCACGAAACATGTGCGATTGTAGGTATAGTGTTGTCTGTTTAGTTCTTTTGTTTAAATCGGTTGATGGTGCCATACAGGAGAGGCCAAAATGGATGAAGATCAGTTCGCTCGATGAACTAAAAACCAAAGTGGGACACGTCATTGTCATGATCCTTCTTGTCAAGATGTTCGAGAGGAGCAAGATGGTGACTATAGCTACTGGTACTGATCTATTGAGCTACTCAGTGTGTATTTTCTTGTCTTCTGCTTCCTTGTATATTCTTCATAATCTGCATAAGTCAGATTAATTGTTGACATGTACCATAGCGATAAGTATATGTAGCCAAGTTAACAAACTTTTGAAGCTAGCACCAATTTTTCTTCTTCTGAAAACCTTGTGTTATTTATTGTTAATAGCTCTCTCTCTCTCTCTTAAGTAGCTCATTAGTGTTTACTAAAAGTGAATGTTCCATCAATCCAGTATCTACCTTTCACCATAGACTAAAGAATGAATATATAATCAGATATGCCATTGAAATTTAGTCGCATCAACCCTTTAAGTTGGTGCTAACTTTCACTTTAAGGGCTGTCAATGGGTTCGGCCTTGAAATTTTAATACAATATCCACCCTCCAAGATAGGGAAAATTGATATATGCATACAATTTTTAATAACACTTTTTTATTTTATTTCCATTTAGATATCCTTTTCTTCATCTGGCCACACAATTCACAATTACAAAATTGTACGCAACTACGACATTACACAAAAAATGAGAAAATGACAAACCTATCAAGACAAAAATTGACAAACAAACCTATTATATCATAACAAGACAAAAAAAATGACAAGTGTTGACAACGATATCATTCATAGGGTCATTTTTTAAATGGAAAAGGGTCATTTTTTAAATGGAAAAAAATGCGTCTGCCGGGAGTCGAACCCGGGTCTATTGCTTGGAAGGCAATTATCCTAACCGTTGGACTACAAACGCTTCTTGTTCTAATTCACGTTCTTGTTTTATAAGTAATGGTATATGTACCCATGCGTTGCACAAATACTTTTAAATTAAAAATAATTTATAAAATTTATTATTCGCTTGTTAAAATTTTATATAGATACCAAGTCTACAGACACAGCATATAGATCCTCAGTGCCTTAAAACTTCAGAAATAACATAAGATAGAATCATGGATATATACCATGTAGCCTGTAGGTTAGGTGTTGCATTCACAATTAAACGTTTATACTCTTACATATTTTTTTTTCATAATGTATCATATTGTTTTGTACTGTATTGTTTTAATTTATAATATCATATAGTTTTTCATCATAACACAATGTCACTCATCAAATATTTTACATTCAGTTAAGTAGATTTTATATAGTTTTAGCGGGAGTAGAAAGTAGGAGTTATATATATATATATATGTTGATTTAGTTAGCTCCAAAAAGGAAAAGGTTCTCACATGATTGATCTTAACTGTTTGTTGATCTTATATATTGTTGTATCAATTCAATTTTGCTTGTGAACAATGTACAAAATATCCTGTCTTTACAAAATATTTTCATATTATGTACATTTTGAAGCTGTCTAACATACTACTTTCTCTTAATTTTGACAAGGCAGTGCAATTAATCTGTCTAATCCTTTCTCGTGAAAGCTTAAGCACTCTTCCAATCTCCTCAAAAGATTGAGGGGTATCTCCATTGAGGCCAAAGTGCAGTTTCAGAATCTTTGCTTCTCTATCACATAACACATTGTGGAGAATCTTCTCCAGGTCTTGCTTCATCATTTGTCTTTTCACATTTTCTTCTGGTGTTGTATCTTCTGGCCCTGATATGATACTCTGCAACAATCAAAATTTGACCGTAAGGCGCGAGCTTTTACTCTTCATTAATCAAGCGCCTTTTCGTGTGTAAGTTTAAGTCAAGTTATTCTTTGTAGGCAAGACTAATTCAATTTCCAGCAGCTTATAAGCGACAAATTCTCATTAGCGATGCTAGTATAAGAAAACAATTGTTGAAACAACAAAGATTTGGGACAAACCTGCAATGACATGTAGCCTTGGCTAGTTACTATTTGATCAATGGAAATTGGTGCTCGGTTCCTCTCGATAACTAGTCTAACAGTTGAAACATCCATACCAAGAGCTTCTGCAATCTCATCGTAGGAAGGCATTCGTCGAAGCTTTCTACTTAATTCAGTGTTGGCATTGCAAATCTTTGGAACAAGCTCAGATATGCTCCCCTGCATATAACAGACTAACCAATGCATTTCACTTATTACAATCATAACTAGCTATACATGTATCTACTTAACCAGAAAAGTTCATGAAGAAAGTTGGCCTCATGGGCTTATCGTCAGTTAACTAATTTAACAATCATTATGATTTTCATTGCATGATTATGCTGAAATGTCCATGAAGAAAAAAACCATGCAGATTTGGTGTTCAGCTCTAGACTACTGCAAAATTTCATGGCCATTGCACTAGAACCATCACAAAATTTGACAGTCATCACTATATCACAAAATGCAAAACTTGCACAATGGTGAATATTAAGAGTAATGAAGTCCTTATAATGCATTAGCTTACCGGTAATCTAATAACTCTAGACTTGTTTGCTACAGCTCTTGAAATAGCTTGCCTAATCCACCAATAAGCATAAGTAGAAAGCTTATACCCCTTCTTAGGATTGAACTTTTTAGCACCATGAAGTAGACCTATGCTTCCTTCCTGTAATTAGCAGTGAAAAAGGGGGTGATAACTGATTACGGTCCAAAGGGAAACAGAATCGCGATGGCAATAAAATCAAATTACAGAGAAGAAAGTGAGGACCTGAATTAGATCTTGTAAGCTTAATCCTTTGCCTTGATATGAAGCTGCAACAGATACAACAAGCCCTCTATAGCATTGAATTATCTTCTTTTGTGATTCTTTTGCATTAATCAAGAGCTTATCCAGTCTTCGTGTGCTCATTCCTGCAGCCTTAGCCAGTTGCTTTGAACTCAGGTCAATCTCACTTGTTTCTTCAACCATCTTTCTCAGTATCTCAATTCTTGCTTCTTCCTAGGACAAGAGTTGAACAAATAAAGTGAAGACAACAAAATAAACAAGCAAGAAAATAATAACACCATAAAACCAGTTATAAACCTGTTCAAGCTAAGGAATCTTTTGGTCAAGTTCTTTTCCACAATCTTTACTTAAACCATCAGTTTATTCAAAGAAGCTACAAATTAAAACGTCTACTCATTTTATTTCAAATTGTATGAATTACTATCTCGATTATCATCACTATACTCTCTTAAAACAATGCAAAGAAGACATACTTTCTATATAAATGAGAGTTTTTAAGTTCTATCCACATACAATGTAGTAAATAGTATTTACACAATCATGTCACTAATAAGTTAATTACATCTAAACAGTGGCAGAGTCAGAATTTTCACTACGAAAACTCAAAATATGAAGAAGCAAACACACAAAAAAGCCAAAGATAATCCAACATCTACTATATATACGTACAAAATCACTTCCATCATAAATAAATAATGTAATTTTCTACCGAAAGATTCAAATGAACCCTTTTGACCCTACCTGACTCCGCCCTGCATCTAATTCTCTATAATAAACATTGTTAACCTACAAACAAAAGTATCTTTACAATCTCAATTGATGAATCCTGGAGTTGTACCTTAAGGTACCAAGAATACTTTGCCTCTTCCTTATGGGTCAAGTAGAAACCTGTTTTTAAGGGTTTAGAATTCAAAATCCTATCCCCTTTCTCCATTTCCAAACATTCTGAATAACAACACCTCCTTCTTTTTCTTCTCTTTTTTCTTCTCAATGCTAACTCAATCTTCTCATCAAACATCTCAACTTTATTGATACTCTCCTCAAAATCGGTATCGAAAACCAAAGAACTTCCTTCAACTGTAAAAGCTTCATTAGCTGCTTCAATTGTCAATGCATGAATTGGGTCCAAAAAAGAGCAATTTTTAGGGCAATACAGAATTGAATAATGGAAGAAAGGTTTAGTGGATAATTTAGAAGGATAAGGGAAGAGTGAAGCTGGAGAATGGTTTGAACAGGACCATGCAGCCATGGCCATACAAATCTCAACTTAAAAGAGAAATATGTTTTTTTTTTCTTCTCTTCCATTGATGTAGATATATTTTGAGGCTAGTAGATATTTTCAAATTTTCTGTTTTTACTTTTTTCGACCTTTTCTTTTAAAAAAATATTATTGGAGTTCTATATTATTATTTTTATAGTAAATTATTCGAAATAGAACAATTTTTCTTTCCATATTATTTTTTGGAACAAAAATATCTTTGTCGTTATTTAAGTAGCTCCAATACATACTCTCCCACAAGCAAAGTAGTTCAAAAGTATAAGTGCTCTTAAATCTTAATAGTAAAAATTAGAGGCTTTTTTTTTAGATTATTTCAAATGATAATTTAATTTCATACACAACCAATCTTATATAATATAAAAGTTTAATTAGTTCAATCAATTTTATTTATTCTACTATATATTTTAGCATTTATGTGAATGTGATTTATTACTTTTTTTTTTGTTAAGAGTTTAACGTCTTCTTTACTATATAAGGCCATATTCTTATTTACGGTTTAATTTTTTTTCTTTTCTTTCAGAGGTACTCTTTTTGATAGGTTAATTTTAAAATTGAAATTTCTAAATTTTATATGGATAGTAATACTTTTGATTTCCAATTACTACATTGTAGCCAAGAAAAAAAAACTTAAACTGAATTTGAAAAGGTTAATTTAGTTCCAAGTAAGAAACCAATTAGAATTAGGAAGAGGTCCAGTTCTGCCCTAATATATATTTTGTACTCCTACATTAATCACATTATTACATCACTCGTATATATTATCGTAAAACAAATGCACAACGGAAGCATATATGACTGTCACAACAAAATTAGTTGTCTTCTTTGCGATTCTCTCTCTGTTTCGTGTTTGCTCTGCTCAAGCTTTGAAAGAATGCCCATTTAAGTCTCTGTACCAGCAATTTCAGAATTCAATCTCAATTAATCATGTTAACAATAACAACAACATGATGCTTGTAACACGGCCTCATGATCCTGACTTCTTTGCTCAACATCAATGGCTCAAAAATCACATTATCACGTTGCCGCCGCAAGAGAAACGTACCGGTAATAGTGACTACAACAACAGGGATTTCTATGACAAATTCATTGAAGCAATCGGAACTACCTTATAGCAAGGCAGGGATTTTACTTCGTAACATTAGTTATTTCAAATTTTGATTCAGTTCGATTTTCAATTTTTTAATAGTGAAATATCATACCAAACTAATTCAATTCACTTTGATTCTTTCAAGTTCATTGTTTTAAATTCGATTCTTCAGAATAACTAAAGTACAATAGCTGAGTCCAGAACCAGTAATTTTCAATTTTGAACTTGGCTTAATAAGCTTACATAACCTTAAAATCGAAATATCAAAAAAAAAAAAAATTAATAAAATCGAATTCCATACCTCTTCACTTTCCATTTAACTAGGTATATATACATGTTTTTATTTAGTTGTTTGTAAAGTGAGTGCCTATAGTAGTACTAATAAATATCCAAAAGAAAAAAACAATCAAACCAGGAAAATAGAGAAACAGCAACTAAAAATGAGATTCATTAGTAGGTATAGTTTACCTAATTGTGATTTAGGATTTATAGCTATTGTTTTGGAGCTATATCTGTCACTTAAATTTGTTATATTTGTTTGCTCAAATTCGATGTATATGTCGCTCAAATTCATTGCATTTGTTCGCTCGATTTCGCTGCATTTGTTCACTCAATTTTTACTATATTTGTTCATCAATTTCGATATATCTGTTTGCTCAATTCACATTGTATCACTGTATTACTTATAAGAGGTATACTTGTATCATCACCAAAATACCACTCAAATTGTCATCATAAACTTGAATTTGAACTTGACAAGTTTTATTCAATGCACATCTAAACGTTATGTTAGCTTAATTATCCTCCTCAACATGGCAATTTAAAAACACGACCCCTTAACATTGGCAATTCGTAAAAGTGTGACATATGCGCTGCCACGTGAATTTTCTTATTCATATGGCTTTTTTTTTTGGATAAAATATATATATTTTGATCTTTTTTAAGTTCACCAATTATTTGAATCATCTTTTTCAAGCCAAATCTGTAGAAAAAACTTGGAACAAGTATTTTGATTATAATTTTTTTTATTAGGGCAAAAGATAGTGATATTCTAATCATTCTTCTTTTTAAAAAAAACATTTTTGGCCAAGAAAAAAAAAGGAATACATGTTATAAAACAAATAATCATTACATCTAAAGAAAAAGTATAAAGAAAAAAAAAATCCAAACAAATGTTTTACGAATTTAATTCGAAAAAGAACAATACATAGCTAAAATAAATACTCATTTCAAAAATATACATTTTTTTTCATTTCATTAAGTTGTACTATTTGAACTTCATTACTTTGCTTAAATCTTCTTTTTTATTTGGATAAAACAAAAAGGGTGTTAAGTAATTTATGTAATTTCAAATATCATTTTATCTAATAAAAAAATAGGAATAAAATATATGATGTGTATTAAAAACAAAAGAGTAAAACAATTAAAAGAAATAATTTATTATATTAATTGTGTGGACAATTAATAGTTGAAAAATAATACTACCATACATGAAAGATGAGGTTTTCAATTTCTCTTTCATCCCGTGCACCTAAAAGAGAGTGCATTTTTTATGTTATTAATAACTAGGCAAACGTAAAGTTTAAATATGCAATAAATAAACCTTATCAACTTCAAGGAAATTTTATTTTGTTCAATTTCAGCCCAACTTATATCAATATTATTAATGATAATATTCATAATACATGATGTTATTCTCAGTTTTGATGATTTGACAAACAAAGGGATCTTGTAATGGGATCTGATCCTTCGTGCCAAGATGTATACAAATGACAGGCTGGAAAAAGTACAAAAGTTTGGTGAGGTTGGTGCACAGTCTCCAACCGTGACAGAATCCTCGGCCAATAGCATGGCCTCGAAGGTTGTGTCTATTCTTCTAAAAGGTTACCTCAATAGACGCAACCTCAGTTTTTGCATTCCTAAAATTCTCAAGAACACAAGCAAAAACCACTCCTATCAAGAAGTTTTATCCTCAAGAGCAACAGGGACCTGATAGAGTTGCTTGCTACTTAGTTGTCTTAGGATTATATCTTCCGTGCTTATATTGTAAATCTATTCCTAATCTATAAAGGAATTAGATCGTTGTTCTGTTCATCTAAAAGTCATCTGCTTAGTCAAATTCTAAATCATCTAAGAGTTAGTTGATTTAGTGGATAATGGTGTATCTACTTAGTTGAAGTCTAAGTTATCTAGAGTTAGGTGGCTTAGTGGGCAGTGTTGTATCTGCTTAGTTGCTTTCTTTGTAGTAGAGTTACTACATAGATGGGGAAGAGATTTAGAGGTAAATTCCTAGGTTGCAGCTGTTGTAATCTAAATTGTTGCTCTATTTGAGTGAAATAGAGTTAGATTGAAAGCCTGTGAGGACAGGTCGTGGTTTTCACCGCCCTTGAGCAAGAGAGTTTCCATGTAAACTGCTTGTGTTGTTTTCTTTATTGTTTACACCTTAATTACTGTTCATACTGGGTCAAGGGACCCAGTCTGTTGACTGATAGTGGACGCATACATCTTAACAATTGGTATCAGAGCTAGTGCTCTCTAGCTGGTTAACACCAAGAGAGATTCCTATAGAAAGATGATTGTTCCACTGAATCTAGAAGAAGGACAATCGTCAACAAGACCACCTCGTTTCAATGGTCAGTTCTATAGTTGGTGGAAGACGAGAATACATGATTTCTTAATGGCTGAGGACAACGAGCTGTGGTATGCGTTCTTAATGGACCCTTCATCCCAACAATGGAAGTGAAGGATGCAGAAATTACAAGAGTCGTTCCCAAGACTCTTCAACGGTACAACGAGGCGGACAAAAAGAAAATCGAGAAAAGTTACAAACCCAAGAAGTTGTTGGTGTGTGGTATAGGTACTGAAGAGTACAATCGCATTTCTGCTTGTAAATCTGCAAAAGAAATATGGGATTGTCTCAAGACGGCTCATGAGGGAACGAAGCAGGTGAAGGAATCAAAGGTAGACATGCTGACTACCCAATATGAGAACTTCACAATGAAAAAAAAGAAATTATTCATGACATGCATACTAGGTTCTTCTCCATAACCAACGAGCTACACTGTTTGGAAGAGCCTATTCATCCTAGTAAACAAGTTAGAAAGATTCTTCGAATCCTTTCTAAGCCTTGGGCAAGCAAGGTGGATGCCCTTACTGAAGCAAAGGACCTGAAGGTGCTGGCGATGGATGCCCTGATTGGAAACCTTTAAACACATGACATGAATAAAAACCAATAAACTTCAAAGAAGGAGATAAAGAAAGATAAGTCCCTAGCTCTTAAGGTATCATCAGGTGAAACCTCCGGTGAAGAGGAGGATATGGCTTACCTCACTAGGAAATTCCAAAAAATAATGAAGAAACATAGAGGTTTTCTAAAATGAGGGAACTCTATGAGGGCTGCAAATGCAAGTGACTTGTGTCACAAGTGTGGAATGCCCGGACACTTCATTGAGGGACTGTCCAATGCTTAAGGTTAAAACCAAAGAGTATCAAAGGCCTGGAGGTGAGAAAGACAGGAGAAGGGACCCGATCCCTGATAAGAGAGCAAGAAAAGTTGCAGCTGACTATGTGGTGAATAGAGCACTTGTTGTCTAGGGAGACTCCTCAAGTAAATCAGAAGAGTCAGAATATCCCGAAGACGCATCACTATTAGTTGTTAAAGACGATGAAGACGTGTTTGATGGCATGTTCGCATTCATGGCAAAATCTAACAATGAAGAAGATGAAGAAAAATGAGTAGATGAGGTAGCAGTCAGTGCTGGTTCATGGATAGTGGATGCTCAAAGCATGTGACTGGAAAGACTGAAAACTTTATCTTTCTCAAGGCACTTCAAGGTAGAGGTGTCTCATTTGGTAATGGGAAAAATGGGTATATTGTTGGTGTTGGAAGGCAGATCGGTTGAACACTCAATCGAGAATGTATACTATGTGAGTGGACTAAAATACAGTCTTCTCATTGTGTCACAAATCTGTGATAAAGGCAATGAAGTCAGATTTATATTAGAAAAGTGCATTGTCACCAATCAATCAACAAATGAGGTGATCTTGACGGCTAAAAGGCGCAAGAACATGTATGTGGCTAACCTGCATACGGCTCAAGGAGATGATCTAACTTGTCTCAGTGCCCAAAGTGGCAATGCTAACTTATGGCACATAAGACTTGGTCACATGAGCTCCTCATTGCTAAACAAACTTGTCTCCAGGGACCTGGTTCGTGGCCTACCTAACCTGAAGTTTAGTAACGACAAGGTGTGTGACGCTTGTGTCAAAGGGAAACAGACCAGATCTTCATTCAAGTCAAAGAAGTAAGTGAGTTCCTCAAGGCCTCTAGAGCTAATTCACATGGATCTGTGTGGGACTGTGAAAATTCAAAGTAAAGGTGGAAAGAAGTATATTCTGGTGATTGAGGATGACTATTCAAAGTTTACTTGGACTATGTTTCTCAAGTCCAAATATGAGACATTTGATATGCTAATGATATTTGTCAAAATGATTCAGACAAAGCTGAACTGCAAAATTGCAAGGATCAGGTTTGATCATGGAACTGAGTTTGAGAATGCAAAGTTTGAGAACTTTCGTGCTGACAACGACACTCACCATAACTTTTCAGCCCCTAGAATACCCCAATAAAATGGTGTTGTTGAAAAGAAGAATAGAACTCTGGTTGATATTGCTAAAACCATGCTCATAGACTCAACTTTTCTTAAGAACTTCTGGGCTGAAGCAGTCAACACTGCATGTTATGTAACCAACAAGTGCTTGATCAGGTCTCTACTGAACAAAACGCCATACGAACTACTCAACAACAGAAAGCCCAAACTGAGTTACTTAAGGGCTTTCGGTTGCAAGTGTTTTGTGTTGAACAATGGCAAGGATGATCTAGGAATATTTGATCCTAGAAGCGATGAAGGAGTGTTTGTAGGTTATTCATCCTCCAGCAAAGCCTACAAAGTCTACAACAAAAGAACATTGTGCATTGAAGAAGATGTTCATGTGATTTTTTATGAGGCTGGTGAATTGATGAATTTAGAATAGAATATATGATGATCTTGAAGAACTTCTTCAGATTCAGAGAGACGAAGTGAATGATCCACGAGATGAAGGAGGTCAAAACCCTGATGTTGCTGATTCTGGTCAAACTAGGAAAGTAAATGAAGATGACAAGCCTGACGAGGGACCTGGTCCATCTTACAATGTAGAGTATGAAGATTCACCTCAATCTAGAAGTGATGACTCCGAAAATGAAGAGGAGCAAACATATCAACCTCAACCTTTGAATCCCAAATCAGGGTGGAAGCATCAATCCTCACATCCTCTTGATAATCTCATCTCTCCATTGAATTCTGGAATGCATACCAGATCCAAAACTGGAAATCTTGTGGCATTTTCAGCATTCATATCAAATATTGTGCCCAACAATATCAAGCAAGCCTTGAAAAATGCTAATTGGGTTAATTCCATGCAAGATGAGGTTTATTAGTTTGAGCGGAGCAAAGTATGACACCTGGTACCTAGACCTGCTGACAGAACTATCATAGGGACCGGCTGGGTGTTCAGAAATAAGCTTGATAAAAATGGTGTCATCACAAAGAAAAAATCAAGACTGGTGGTTCAGGGTTATAATCAAGAGGAAGGCATCAACTATGATTAAATATTTGTTCGTGTTACTAGAATGGAGGCTATCAGAATTCTTATTGCTTTTGCAGTTTCATAGAATTCGAGCTCTTTCAAATGGATGTCAAAAGTGCATTCTTAAATAGTGACTTGAATGAAGAAGTGTAGGTAAAGCAGCCGCCTGGCTTTGAGGATGTTGACTACCCAAATCATGTGTTTAAACTCAAGAAGGCCATGTATGGATTGAAACAGGCTCCCAGAGCTTGGAATGAAAGGCTGTCCAGATTATTTCTGAAAAATGGATTTAAAAGGGGAAAGATAGACAACACTTTATTCCTGAAGACAAGAGGCAAAAAATTGCTCATCATTCAAGTATATGTGGATGATATTATCTTTAAAGCAATTTCTGAGGTCCTATGTGAAGAATTTGCCACATTGATGGGGAATGAATTTGAGATGAGTATAATGGGAGAGCTGAATATTTTTCTTAGGGCTGCAGATCAAGCAAACCTCAAGTGGCATCTCAATTTGCCAAGAAAAATACATAAATGACCTGTTAAAGAAATTTCATATGGTAGATTCCAAGCCCATTGACACTCCCATGGGTACAAACTCAAAGTTGGGAGCAGATGAATCTGATGACTTGGTGAATCAAACTATGTACAGAGGAATTATTAGATCATTGCTATATCTAACTACAAGCAGACCAAACATCATTTTCAGTGTAGGCATGTGCGCAATATTTCAAGCTTGTCCCAGGGAGTCACACTTGAAGGTTGTCAAGCGGATCCTGAGGTATCTAAAAAAGACAGGGGATCGGACTTGGTCCTTTTCTATCCAGCAGTAGATTCCTTTGAACTGGTGGGATATGCGAATGCTGATTTTGCAGAATATCAAGTGGACAGAAAAAGTACTTAAAGAATGGCTCACTTTCTGGGATCCTCACTCATCTCCTAGGGAACCAAGAAACAAAATTTAATGGCTCTCTCCACGACTGAAGCAAAATATGTAGCTGTTGCATCTTGTTGTGCACAACTACTTTGGATAAAGCAGCAACTTGAAGATTTTGGAGTACTCACTCATACTATTCCACTTATGTGTGACAATATAAGTGCTGTCAATATGAGAAAGAATCCAGTTCAGCACAAGAGAAAAAAACACATTGATGTTAGGCATCACTTCTTAAGAGACAATGTTGAAAAGGGGAACATTAGCATGCAGTACTGCAGGACTGAAGATCAAATTGCCGACATTTTCACAAAGGCTCCCAACAAGAATCAGTTTGAGAGTAGATGTTTGAAGTTGGGAATGATGAACATGAACTGAGCTGATTTTATCCAAAGGCATCCAACCCTCATTAGCTATGATCAGAAGGGCAGGTATCCTTATTACTTGTAATGTTTTGCTTTGGTAAGATCAATTGCGTACCTTTTTCAGGTATACATTCGTGGGAAATCGCAGGAGTAAAGAAAGGTCATAACTACTCAGGGATCAACCTTCTCAACTTACATATAGGGACATGGTCCTATCTAAAGGTTAGAATTCTCTACATTATTTTTGAACTATTAAATGAGAACTGTTGAGACCTCCACGTGTCAGCCATTGGCCATTCTGACTGTTGTCCCATCGCTTTAAGTCCAAGCGACGCGTCTACTCAGGGACCTGACACACCCTTTTATTTTCTTCTTATACTCATTCCATCCATTTTTTTTTCTCTTACTTTTCAAACTTTCTCTTCCCAAAGTCTTCTGAAAACCCTAATTTGTTTCTCTCCCAGTCCTCTCTCTTTTCTTCTCTCAAATATGTCTCAATCTTCTTCTTCTTCCAAGCAGATGCTGGACTCCCTGAATGAAATAGATCCCGTAGCCTTTTATACTTCGTCTTGTGTTCCCTCTCCAGTAAAAATGACGACCATTCCTTCGATCCCCATTACTAAAACCAGCCATTCTACTCCTCAGTCTCCCATAGATCTAAATAACCCAACCCCTCTGTTTCAACCTGGTCCTCAGTTGTCTGTGTTATCTGATTGCTTGTTCGAAGGATATCTCCCGGATAGTAGGTACTCTGAATCCAACATTCTCGTTGCCAGTGAGAATATGGTGGTAGAAAGTCTGACGAAGATGAAGAAAGGGGTAAGAAATGATGAATGAAGTAGTTTTGCAGAAGACCTCCTTGAAGATACAGAACCAATGTTTGATAGAACCCCTGATGTTGGACTACCTCCCGCTAATGATTCAGATGATGATGAGGATGACAATACTCCTCTACACTGAGCCATACAGAGAAGAATGGTTTATGTCACTAGCAAAGGAAATGAGAAAGTCATAGAGGAAACTCCAACAAGGAAACCTTTTTACAAGGGGAGCCACTCAGAAACTTATGAGTGATACTATAAAGGGAAATAAGGCCAGCACTATTGAAACTAGGAGAAGAAAAGAGACTGGTGAAAAGCGTTTTGTAGTTCCTGCTGAGGGTGTTGTGGATGTTACTAATGAACAATCTGAAAGTGATGCAGTGTCAGATGATATCACTCTGCCTCTGTACAAAGAAAGAAGGATGAAAAAGGAAAGAAGAAGTGGAAATCAAAATCTGGGAAACCCTCTGTCAAAAAGGGTGGTGCTACAACAAAGGGAAAGGGCAAGATATCCGACAAGAAGAAGGGAAAAGAGAGATACAAACGGGAAAGAGAAGTATCACCTGACTCTACGAGACCTACCAAAGAGTCTGCACTCAAGTCTTTGAAGGGACCAGGTACCAAAAGAAAGAAAGTGGATAATGATGAAACCAAACAGGACATTGTTGACAACCTGCGATTGTAGAAAGTCCTAGGTGGAAGAGTCTTTGATCCTGAGATTATCAGGAAGCTGGGGATGCGCACCTTCCCAGATATAGTGGAGATTCAGTCATGGAATCACTTGTTCATGACCCGGTCGTTTGTGGTGCATGAGGAACAAGTAAGAGACTTCTACTACAATGTTGAGTTCACAAATGATGACAACCTCAACATGTTAGTTGGGAATAAAAAAGTTCATCTGAATGAAGAAATATTGGGAGAAATCTTAGGTGTGCCTAGAGAAGGGATCAAATCCATTATAGGAAAGACCTACACCAAAAGCTTTGCAAATGAGTGTGCCACACTCCCAAAGATGAATTGTGCTGGCATTCCAAAGAAACTCATGAAGGGAGACTACAAACTGTTGTTCAAGTTTTTTAACAAAGTAGTTCTTCCAAGGTCTAAGAAAAGAACAGTTGCCTCTGCTGCTGATCTCTTTCTTATGGAGGCTTTGTGCAAGTTTGATCTTCTGAATCTTCCAGCCCTCATGTTAGAGCATATGTACAAAATGGTGGTGAAACAAAAGGGTAAACATGGCATGAGGTATGGGTATTTCCTCACCAAGGTGTTCAAGCACTTGGAAGTTCCTGTGGGAGTTGGTACTGTTGGAACAGTTAAACAGTCATTTTCTATAAATACCTTGGTTGAATGTGAATGCATAGAAGGAAGAATAGAGCAACTGAGCAAAGTGTCTCAGTTAGTGGTGGAATAGAGTCAACCTAAGTATAAATTGGAGGAGATGACAGTGCTTGGGGGCAAAAAGGACGTTGAGATAGCCTTATTGAAAGCTAAGTTGGTCAAAGCACAAACTGAGTGACCTGGTACAATAGAAGTCAACGAATTAAGGATTCAGAATGCGAACCTCTTGGCTCAGAATGATACTCTTCAAGAGAAGCTAATCAAGGATAATGATACTGCCAATGATCGACTTACTCTTGTCATCAAACCCCTCACTCACCAACCTCCATCCACATAGTCCCTTTCTTGTCTTCCCTTTTGTTTTTGTGTGGGCAGTGTCCCGGGGTTCTCTTAAGCAATTCATTTCTAATGTATTGAATGCTTTCTCTTGAGCAATGAAGTGGATTCCTGTTTTGTTTTGATTAATCTTATCTTTCTGCTTTCTCTGCTATGTTGTGTTGCCATAGGCTATGATCTTGCTTCGCAGGCTTACATTTAATGCTGGTTTACTGCTCCTCTTTTTTATGATGCCAAAAGGGGGGAAAAAGAATGTGTGTTGCCTAGGATAGAAAATGGCTAGTTCTCAGGGGGAAGGCACTTGGAGTTTGGAACTTTATGTTGATAGTTGTTGACATGGCAGTGTGTGTTTGTCATCATCAAAAAAGAGGAAAATGTTATTCTCAGTTTTGATGATTTGACAAACAAAGGGATCTTGTAATCGGACCTGATCCTTTGTGCCAGTATGTATACAAACGACAAGCTGGAAAAAGTACAAAAGTTTGGTGAGGTTGGTGCACATTCTCCAACCGTGACAGAATCCTCGGCCAATAGAATAGCCTCGAAGGTTGTGTCTATTCTTTTAAAAGGTTATCCTCAATAGACACAACCTCAGTTTTTGCATTCCTAAATTTCTCAAGAACACAAGCAAAAACCACTCATATCAAGAAGTATTATCCTCAAGAGCAACATGACCTGATGGAGATGACCTGATGGTGGAGATGACCTGATGGAGCTGCTTGCTGCTTAGTTTTCTTAGGATTATATCTTCTATGCTTATATTGTAAATCTATTCATAATCTATAAAAGAATTAGATCTTTGTTCTGTTCATCTAAAAGTCTAAGTGAGTTAAGGTTAACTGATTTAGTGGGCAGTGTTGTATCTGCTTAGTCAAATTCTAAATTATCTAAGAGTTAACTGATTTAGTGGGTAGTGTTATATCTACTTAGTTGAAGTCTTAGTTATCTAGAGTTAGGTGGCTTAGTGGGCAGTGTTGTATCTGCTTAGTTGTTTTCTTTGTAGTAGAGTTACTACATAGAGGGGGAAGAGATTTAGAGGTAAATTCCTAGGTTGCAGCTGTTATAATATAAATTGTTGCTCCATTTGAGTGAAATAGAGTTGGATTGAAAGCCTGTGAGGACAGGTTGTGGTTTTCACTGCCCTTGAGAAAGGGGGTTTCCACGTAAACTGCTTGTGTTGTTTTCTTTATTGTTTACACCTTCATTACTGTTCATACTGAATCAAGGGACCCGGTTCGTTGACTGATAATAGACGCATACATCTTAACACATGATATTCAACACTACAATTTATTCTAGACTATAGAGCGAGTACATACAATAAAAAAATGTGAAATAAATGTTAATAGGATTGTCCTTTTTTTTTGTTTGGACAGATATAGGCGCCAAATTACAGCTGGTCCCAAACAAACCATGTGGTACCTCTTGCCCTTATATCACTACTATTTCCTAGTAGTAATCTTCTTCACAAAACTATTTCAAATTTTATTCTCTTTCTGATAAGCTTCAATGGCTGCACTAACCTCTGTTTCATTATCATTTCATAAATCTAACCTTCAAACTCGAACAAATTACAGACAATTGCCTATTATACGCGCATCATCTGCCTCAGCATCAGCTATGCCTTCTCATGAATCATCTTCATCATCGACATCAAGTGAAAGTACTGTACTAACATCACCAGTAGTGCCCTTTGTTGAGCCCTCTAAGACCCCTCAAAATGGACTTGTTAGATTTGTTCAGAGCACTGAGTCAACTGTCGAAAGGGTACAAAAATTTGATGTATTGCTACTTGTTGTTAATTTGAACAGAAATTGATATCTAAATTTGAACAGGCGATATTTGACTTCCGCTTTCTGGCGTTCTTTGCTATTGGAGGTTCATTGGCTGGTTCCCTGCTCTGCTTCCTCAATGTAATTTCTCATTGCTTAGCTTGTGTATTTGTCTTAAGAAATCCATTGAATATTTAGAAAGGGTACCCATCTAGAAATTAATTATTTTAGAACAGAGTAAATTAAAAGAATTAAAATCTCAAAATAAGTTTCAAATCATGACTATGTCTCTGTCTTTGGTACACTTGTTTTTAGACCATATACAGTTTAAAGATTTAGACCGATAAGATGTTGGCTCATTGATCTTATGTGATTTTTAGATGCTTTTGAGTGAAACTTTACGAGTTCTTTGATCTTAATTAATACATGTCATCATCAGATAGGAGGTAATGCCACTTTACGGGTTCTATCAATTGTTTTTACAGTTAAATTCCCTTTTGTAGGGTTGTATCTACATTATTGACGCTTACAAGGTTTATTGGACGAGCTGTGTCAAAGGAATTCACACAGGACAAATGGTTCTGCGATTGGTTGAAGCTATTGGTGAGTTTCTGAAGTGATCTTTGATTTCTTAAATATCATCATGCTTGTAATCAGAAAAATCGTAGAAGAGGTACCTCAGTGAGGGGAGACATTCAATGATTGCACCAATATTTTGATTTCGAGATGAAAGCTTATCAGCACTTTAGAACTGTATTAGAATGTCCAGCAGGGTGAAATTGTACTTCATTGTTTACATCTGAACTTTTAGTATTCCTTTAGTGATCCTGAGTTTATTTTCCTTTTAATGCAGATGTTTATCTTGCTGGGACCGTGATGTTCATATTCGGGATGGGCTTGTATGGATTGTTTATCACTGATGTCTCTGCTGATGGGAGTCCAACTGCCGACCGTGCCCTCAAGCATTCTTCCTTGTTTGGGATGTTTGCTCTGAAGGTATATATAGTGCACTCTGGATCTTCTAATGTACCCTATTGCTTTCCCAAAACTGTTTGCACGCGAATTATAACCGTTCTTATACTTCCAGTATATATTGTTTGCCTAATTCATAAACTTCAGTGTGTTCATTCCTGTTTGATTACTTGAGAAAGAAAATTAGAGATGCCATGAATGTTGCTGGTTACTGTTATGAGTTGTGGCCATCTGAATGCATCTGGCATACATCAAACACGAAAACGTATGTGCAATTGTAGATATAGAGTTATCTGTTTAGTTCTCTGGTTTGAATATTCAGTTGATGGTGCTATGCAGGAGAGGCCAAAATGGATGAAGATCAGTTCGCTTGATGAACTAAAAACCAAAGTTGGACATGTTATTGTTATGATCCTTCTAGTCAAGATGTTCGAGAGGAGCAAGATGGTCCCTATAGCCACTGGTACTGATCTATTGAGCTACTCCGTTTGTATTTTCCTCTCGTCTGCTTCCTTGTATATTCTTCATGCTCTGCACAAGTCAGAATAAATGTTGACATGTACCATACTTGTGATACATGTATAGCCAAGTTATCAAACTTTTGAAGCTAGCATTAAAAAATAAAATTCTGAAAACCTTGGATTATTGCTCCAGATTTTCAGAGAACCGATTGCTTCTGTCTCATATAGCTCAATAGCAACTAACATTTACCACACAATCTATTCTTTGAAGGGAAAAAAAATAGTGTTCACTAAAAGTGAATATACCAGCAACTAACATTTACCACAACACTAAAAGTGAAGGGAAAAAAAATGAATGCTGCGTCTGCCGGGAGTCGAACCCGGGTCTATTGCTTGGAAGGCAATTATCCTAACCGTTGGACTACAAACGCTTCTTGTTATAAATTCGAACTATTCTTTATTTAGCAATCACATTCTCGACACATTGTGAAGAAACTTATGGTTAATTAAAGCGGAAAAGAAAACAAATTAGCAATCTTAGGAATAGATTTATGAATTGATTCCTTTTCATAATAATCATTTTACAATCAGCTGAATAGACTTTTGGTTTTAAAAGATTTAGATAATATATAAACGTTATGATGAAAAAAAAGTGTGAGATGTATTATCTCGTATGGCGTAGCTAGATCGTGTGGTTCATTATTGATACCAGAGGCGAATCCAGAATTTGAACTTCCTGAGTGCCAAGTAGACACATTGCTTTCGATTCCGCACAAAATCATAACCTTTTTAAAAAAATAAATTTACTAATATTATAAATATATATTATTCATTTATAATAGTTCTCGACGAGTTTAGATATTTTGAAAACGGTCAATTAGAGCATCATTATTTATATTTGTGAATACTTACTATGTAACAAACTAAACAAATCATTTGAATATTAATCACCTCTTATTTCATATTTCATTTTTTATCTACTTCAGGGAAGAAAATGATATTTCCACAGTTGCGATAGCTACACAAAAAATATTTACTTAATCAATTTTTAAAAAATTAAGAAATAATTTTTTTTTATTAGGAAAAAGGGATTTTATCATATCTAAATAAAATTAAAGATGAAGTTACTATGATATATATTATTTAGAAACTACATGACAATATTATTCTATTTAAATTACAAAATGAGATTAAGAAAAATATTACTACTTCCAAATTTTTTTAAGTTAAAAGGATTTCAAAAGAATAGAAACAAGAAAAGGATTCTTTAAAAATAATAATTTTATTAGAAAAATAAAAAAAAATTATGTTTCATTAGAAAAAGTGTATTTTTGACACAATAAAATAACAACAAACACATTTTTAGAGTCAAACTATTAATACACATTTTTAGAACATATTATTAACAGTAAGGACATTTTTTAATCAAACTATTAATAGAGAATATCTTTATTCAATGTGACATAGTTTAAAGCTATTTTCAACACTTCTCCATCAAACAAATAACTAATAACAAATTAAAAAAAATCAAAGATTAATTAATTAAATTAGTCAACAATAATTACTAATTAAAACTAAGCCAACTAGAATTAAAAAGAAAAAAGGAAATATAATCTTCAAAATATGCATTGTTGAAGCTGAATTCCTCATTTGTTTGAGGTTGTGAGTTTTTTTTTTAATTAAAAAAACTTGTTTCCGAGATTCGATCCCGCAATCTGGAAGGTGGGGTGTCTTGCCCTTTACCAGTGTCACGCAGTAAAAAGAGTTGATACTTAAAAACTATAGAAACATAAATTGACAAGTTGGGATTATCATATGAGCTCTAAATGGGTTAGCTTGCAAAATAAAAGGTATAAAGTTGAGTTTATGGGAGTGTAAGATGATTTTTTAAAAACATATAAAACATAATGTGTGAAATAATATGAAATTATAATATTAGAGAAATTTACTTTCCACACAAGATGTTTTTCTTTTATTGTTATTAATCTTTGTTGTTTTTTAAAAAAACTATATCAAAAATAAAAACGAAACGTTTATTATGACTTAATTCAGTCAAGGTTATATTGTAATTTATGCGTGAAAATGTCCTACCTAATACTTATCATAACAAGCCTAGTGTATCATTTAAATTTTTCTCAAAGCTTCTTCTAAAATAAGTAAAAAGATCATCTTGTGTTAACTCACCCAAAGAGCTCACCGTCTTTAACACAATTTTAAAGTTTTTTTTTTTGTTATGAGCGTTTTAAATATCTATCAAAATAAATAATAAATTATAATCATTTTAAGTATCTATCAAAATAATAAGCTACATTTGGGAAATATATGTACTACTACTAACAATTTCGGAAAAATAAAGTTTGAATTATAAAGCTTTTTAAGTTTTCTTAACATTTTTATTAGGTTTATACATTTTGACAAATAATTTTTTAATTTTGAAAAAGTAAAAATTAAATTTCGCTAGCATTTAATGATAAATTTTGGAATATATTTTAAAAAATTATTTTCAAATATTTATTAACCTATAAAATTTAACATTTTTTTTTTAAACATTTAAAAATTTATTTTCAAATATTGATTAACTTAAAAAACTTTTTCTAGTACTACTTTTTACAACATCTTTGCAAAAAGTTTCTTTATAAAAAACACCAATTAAAAATTTATTTTCAAATATTTATTAACTTAAAAAAACTTTTTTAGTACTCCTACTTTTTTACAACATCTTTACAAAACATTTTCTTTATAAAAAAACCACCAATAATCCTTTGACACGCAGGAATATTTGGGCCCCAGAAGAGTAGACAGAGCCGCATCTAGAAGCATTGGTCACACGTTTCCCCAAGTCTCTTTTGGCGCCAAAATCATCTTTCGCATATCACAGCGGCTGCTTCTCTCCACTCTCTTTCGCTAGTCGCCGGCGAGTTTTTCTCCGGCAAAGAAAACCCTAGGAGAGCTTTCTATCGTGGAATTCGCGCCGAGAAATTTCTCTGATTTTCTTCCTTCATTCCTTACCGTTTACTTCAATGTCGGAACGTCGGGCCAAACGCCCCAAAATCACCAGGTACTACAAACGTTTCACTTACACTGCATACAAGTTTTGAACTTTCTCTCTTTTCTTGTGATCGATAACTTCTTTTCTTTTTTTAAGGTATTTTTCTGCAAAACAATCAGGCGTGTTATAATATTAGGGTTTATTCGTCCTTTTGTTGTATAATTTCACTTGAATATCTGTAAAACCAATTCCAAAAAGCGTTTTACTGATATATCTGGTTATAGTTCTTGTTTATTTGTTGAACTGATGATTTCCACCAACAAGATGAAACTGATAGGCCATAGACCGAGGAGGTTCGTTTTGCTAAGTTTCAAAAGGATCCTAACTCTTTGTGGCTTTGATTTTTTTAGTGAGTTCAATTGGAATACTGGTTTCATTGTTTAGGATGCTTATTTTGCATATTTGTGTTATAATGTGTAGGGGCGAAGATGATTATATGCCAGGAAACATAACTGAGATTGAGCTTCATAACTTCATGACATTCAGCAAGTTGACATGCAAACCAGGCTCCCGATTAAATCTTGTAATTGGACCAAATGGCTCTGGAAAGAGTTCTCTAGTTTGTGCAATAGCACTCGGTCTTGGTGGTGAGCCTCAGGTCAGAAGAAGTTGAAGGAATCAAAAAATTATTACCTGTGAATTTCAGGGATGAACTTTTACTAATTGAGATGCAAATTGTGTAAAACTGCAGCTTTTGGGGAGGGCTTCTAGTATTGGAGCATTTGTGAAACGCGGGGAAGAATCAGGTTACATCAAGATTTCCTTGAGAGGGGAAACCAAAGAGGACCAGTTAACTATTGTGCGAAAAATAGATACGCGGAACAAGTCTGAGTGGATTTTTAATGGTAAAAAATCGTTATCTTCAACAAATGCTTCAATTTATTAACTGTTTAACTCTATTTTTGTGAGGACTTGAATGATACAAGTCCTTCAGAACTGTTTTACTCTTTTCACGACATAATATGTTATAGATTAATGTTTCAAGTGGATGACTTCTTGCGTTATCAATACGAGTGAATCAAGACTTCTATTACTTGGAATTTTCTCAATTTTTCCAAGATGAATTATCCATCTTCCAGGTCTGAAAATTCTTCATCTTTTGATTGCCAAATTTCAAATTTAGGAGCTTGTGCATGTTCACTTTGCTATCCTTTTTCAACTCTTATTATTCTATCCCGATCTCCTCTTCCATTGTGATATTTGCTTAGAAGGCTAAGATTCACACCAGAATTCTTCTCAGTTTAAGTTATGTTAAATATGGATATTCTCCTGTAATTAGGTTCAAATTGTTGCATCTTGTATGGAACACATGGTGAATCTTGTTTGCGATTTTGGCCCTCTTTCATTGAAATGTTATGTTTCATGTTTATGAAGTTGGAATTTTTCTTGCTTCTGGTAATGGTATGAATGATTTGTAATTAGTTCAAAGCTTTGGCAGTATTTTTGCAGGAAGGAGACTGGAAGGTTGTTACTTTGGTCCTAGTGGTACTTTAGGAGGAAGACCAGGAGTTGTCACTTTGATGTTGTTGGTTTGCATTTGTCTATATTGCTTTAATCAAATTTTCCAATAGTGCTTTTTGAGCTCAACAGGGAAGCAGATTTAATTGTTTATTTTCTATTTTTAACTCTATTTGGTGTAATCTAGTCCTCAGAAGCCGGCTATGGGACACAATTTTTTTTTTCCTATTACCTGTTATATATACCAGAGGATGTTTGATGACCAGCTTCTGCACCTTCCACTCCAATTAATCTGTTTCTGTTCCCTGTTGAATTTTTTTTCTCATCATCTTAAAGCATTTTCTGTTCCTCAACTGGAACTTCCTATATATGTTTGGTTGAAGTTCTTTGAATATAAGTAGGTTCTTGCTTTTTTTTTTGTAAAATCATGTCTCTCTTCGGGGCTCGGGCAGCTCAACCTTTCGGGGTCAGCAGGACATTGTTAAAATAGTTGAAAGAAAATGTAAATTAATGTGGGATACTTTTAGCAGTCATTACATGTTTTGTTTTTCTGTTTCAGGAAAAGCTGTGCCAAAGAAGAACGTAACTGATATAATTCAAAGGTTCAATATCCAAGTCAACAATTTGACTCAAGTGAGTTCTATGTCTGCATAGATGATGAATATGCCATGTTGCTAAAACATCAGTGGAACCTATATATCCGCACCCTAATCTATCTCCTTTCTCCCCAAAAATGAAAAAAAGTAAAACACACCAGTAGGACCTCTAAAATCTGAATTTTGAACACATTAACAAAACCATGTTTGCTCAACTCCCATTTTTGAAAATTCTTCCCTTCTTGCATGATGGGAATGTTTGTGAAATGGGAGTTTTAAGGAATTTCCCCTAATTTAAATACTGATCTCCAGTTATTTTTTGAGAATTCCCATTGAAAGATAATTTTGCTACTTATTTAGAAGAAAAGATTTTGATGATGTAGCATGTGGATATTATCTTTCTGATGATCTTTTATTGTCTTAATGTTACATTCTTGATATATAGTGACCACTTAGCCAGTTCCTTTGGTTGTATGTCACCAACACTTCTGTTGATAAGTATAGCAAAACTAGATGTTTTCCAAATAATTGGATAATGTTTCAATTTGTCAATTTATTTATTTTTACAAAATGTGAAGTTCTATAGTAATCCAGTTGGATTATTAGTTCAATATTAACTCTTCAGAAATTCTTTTTCTCGTTGAATGACTTTTACTATATATATTTTCTTTTGGTATAATAAACATTTTATTACCTAAGAGAATATGTACATCACAAGATACTCAAGACTGGACAGTTCCCAAACCTTAGTCTTCAACTCTCTTATCTCAACATATCAATAACATTCAACTAAGCATACTAAGGATAGAGATTAAAATCAATTAGTTTCCTGGATAAACTAGTTCATAGCTCCCCTACAGTGCACCTCCTGAATTGTATGTCTCATGACTGATGCTGATGGATTGCTTACCTTCTGTAAGATCCCCATGTCCTTTCCCTCCATATCCAGTAAGAATCCAGCACTTGATACTGAGGTCTGCTGGATTTTTACTTAATATGTTATAATCTACTTAGTGAATTCTTTTTCTAAAGTATTCTGATTTTCTTAATAACACATGCTATGCAAATGTGAAATCACAATTCTGGGAAATGAAATCTTAAACACGCTCCATGCAAATGCACATGTAAGAATATTTAAATAGAATGGTATGGCATATCATAGTTGCTTTGTTTTTTATTAAGTAAACAGTAAATGGTTTACTGATATCCAGCAATAAGATGGAGCCTGTGCATGTATAAAGTAGAGGACTAAAACAACTAGGCTCCCTCAAGTCCTGGTGCGGACTATTTACATTTTGTGGACCTGGAATTCCTATAGTCTTGTATGGTAGTAATTGGATTTCTGAGCTTAACCTCATCATCTATATGTTTGGCTTTACACGAAAAAGAAAGTTAACAAAAACTATCACACTTGGTTTTGCTACTGGCTTCTATTATATTCTCAAACCATTTTGGGTTGGCAGATCACGGTTGTTCTGAACCAGAGTTAGCTCTGGAAGTTTCATGCACGTGACAATTTTTATGTGAATTATATACTTATGCCACATGCAAATGTGGTCCAGTTGCACTGTTTTTGCTCTCATGACTTGGGGGAATCTCAAGGTTTAGGTCTAGGAAGCACCTTCTTTATCCAACCACATCATGTACTTTGCTCTTGGGCCTTAGGTGGATGTTGTACTGAGTGCTTAGAGTTCTTCCAATTTGCTCTACACAAAGTCTCTTATTTTGATGTCTTATTTGGTCACCATTTTGTGCCATGAGCAGAAGTATGTATGATGGAAGACCATCGATATATTCATAAAATTCTTCACTATCCTTCTATTTTTACATTTTTCACCTACTGGTCTATGTTGACTTTGTTGCAGAAGATTTACTTTTTATCTGCTTGCCTCTTTTTCTTGTTTATCTCTAGCTCTTCAAACAATTTTTATAACATCTGGCAGATTAGATCAGGACCCCCTAAACTTGTCGAGTTCTATTTTGTGCGCACCTAAACTTTGCTTTGGCCTAATTAACCCCGTGAACTTGGTAATTTGATTTAGCCTTGACCTCCCTAGACCTGATGTGGCACAAAGCGCGAATGCACTCTCTATTAGGCACATGGGAGGGAAGAAAAATCGAAATAATCAGCTTCCAAGTGGTTATTTTCAATTGTATTTCTCCATAATTGATGTACTAGACTCAATTTAGTAAAATATAGTAGGATTTGAAGAACATGTTGTAAATATTGACCAGTACAGTTTTAGTATTGACTTTTGACTTTCGAGGAATATACAAAGTTACTATTCAATTTTTTTTTACTTCTCTATATATTTTCTTAATATATTGCATATTTAAGTCTTAATATGTTTTTTATTCTTTTTCTTATGCATTGATTATTTGTTTCAACTATATATTTCTTTTCATTTTTTGGATCCAAATTTACAAAATTTAGTTGGAACTTTATTTATATTAGTCAAATTAATGAAGTTCAAACAAGTATTTTCTACATAAAAGAAAGAAATGTGTATATTTTTTCATGCAAAGACTATTTATTTCAATTGCGCACTCGTTCTTTTCTCAGGTCAAATATGTAAAATATTTGGTTGAAATTTTATTTATTTCTTCTTTAGATGCAATGATTATTCGTTCTAGTTGTGTGTTTCTTCTTTTCCTGGCCTTGATTAGAATATCATTATGTTTAGCCAAATAAAAAATATTATAGTCAAAATATCATTGTTCCATTTTTTTTTTGTAGAATTGGCCCTGAAAAGATGATCTTAATAATTAGTGAACTTAGAAAGGTACAAATATATATTTTATTCTAAAAAAAGCACATGGACAAAAAAATCCATGTGGTAATGCGTGTGTCACACATCCATGGGTTGTTAGTGTCCAGGGGGTTATGACATCAAATTACCAAGTTGAGGAGGGTAATTAGGTCAATGCGAAGTTTAGGTGTGCTCCGAATATATTTGACAAGGTTATGATCTATTCTGCCTGACATCTTTTTAATTGTCTTAATTACTCCCTCCATTTCATTTTATGTGACACTGTTTCATTGAGCACTAAGAACCCATTTGGATCGACTTAAAAAAAGTAGCTTTTAAATAAAAAATAATAAGTCAAACTTAAATGACTTTTAAGTCAAAAAATAAAAAGTAGGGGCCTGCCTACTTTTTTTTAAAACTTATTTTAAGTTATTTTTAACCTTGCCAAACATTTCCTAACTTATTTTAAGTTATTTTATATTTGTCAAACACTTCCAAAAGGCAAAAACTGTGACCAACTTTTAAGCCAATCCAAACACCCTCTAAGTTTAAGAAATATTTTTGAAATTTCTGATTTTAAACATGTCATGAATTTATGTGGCCTGAAAGTGTGTCATTAAGGGTAAATGGAATTTTATAGTTAAGTTGTTCACAAATAAAGAAATATGCCATTCTATTTAGAAAAACCAAAGGAAACAATGTCAACTTAAAATGGAACCGTGGGGTACTCTTCCTTTTCAACTAGTCATATATATTTTCCTTAAAAAGTTTGAGACCTTAAACTAAATAAAGAGTTTACTTCCCTCTTGTAAGATTTCCTTCCTTGTCTTTATAATCTAGTTGCTGATTTGTGCTTATTCTATGGGGAGGACCTCAGTTTCTACCTCAAGACAGGGTTTGTGAGTTTGCAAAGTTAACTCCTGTTCAACTACTTGAAGAGACTGAAAAGGCTGTGGGTGATCCTCGGCTACCAGTCCAGCATGTCGATCTTATAAGCAAAAGTGAGGAGCTGAAGAAGTCTGAACGAGTTAGTTCCTACTTGCCAATCTGTGGAAGCTTTCATAAATTTACTGCAAAGCATTTATTAGTGAACAAGGAAGACGTCTTGCCTTATTTTTTGACAATTCAAACTGTATGAAAATATTTCATTATCGATTTTAGACTGTGAAGAGTGGCAGAGAGACATTGGATCAGCTGAAGGAAGTCAATTCTCAACTTGAACGAGATGTGGAGCGTCTTCGTCAGAGAGAGCAACTCCTGGGACAGGTGAGTTTGGAGCTTCTTCCTAAACTTTGGTGAGAGCTTTAATCAACTATTAATATGGTTTGTAGGATATGCTACTGATCTCCCCAAAAAAGTAAAATAAAAATAAAAATTTCTGTTATTAATATGTTTATAGGCTGAAACGATGAAAAAGAAATTGCCATGGCTGAAGTACGATGCTAAGAAGGCCGAGTTTCTGGAAGCTAAAAGGCAAGAGCAAGATGCCAAAAAGAAGCTGGATGAAGCTGCTGAGAATTTGAATGAACTCATGGAACCTATAGAGTATGCTAGCTTATCGTGTAAATTGTTGATTGAGTTAGAGATTTTGTATCTTTATTTCAATATCCAGGTCATTTTTTTATTGCGTGAATTTTTGCAAGTACTTGACATTAAAAAATTCAGTTTTTTAAGGGCCCTGCTTTTTCAATATATTTCAAATGGATACTAATCAAAAAGTACATTTCAAGTTGACTTTTCGTCTTTTCTTTCTTTTAAATGTCTTGTTTTGACTTTCCTTAAATTTAACAATTTGGTCTCAGGGAAAAAAAGCAAGAGAAAGCCGAACGAGATGCTAAATGCAAAAAAGTAAATGGCCTGTTGGGTGAAAATGCCAACAAGCGTATGAAACTTCTGGATCAGGATAGCCGTTTGGTATTCTATCAGAGCCTCAATAAGATAATCATTTTGATTATTTCTTTTTCCTCTACACTATCCAACTTTTACTTTTTTCTATGATAAAAGGATGTTCAAGTGAATGGAAAATATAAAGAAATGGAAGACTTGAGGAAGCAAGAAGAATCTCGTCAACGTCGAATTTCAAAAGCTCAAGAAGATCTTAGTGCTGCCGAATTGGAACTTGCAAATCTTCCTCCTTATGAACCTCCCAGAGATAAAATTGTAGGCTTCTTTTTTTCTTTACTGTAGCTTCTTGTACCATACTTGCTTAAAGTACAACCATAGGCATGAGGTTACGTACCGAAGGATGCCTAATTTGACCATTAATTATAGAATTTCAAGGAAACCTTACTTTAGCTATTGTCTTGTAGCTTTATTTTATGTAAGATACCCCAAACGGATCTCTGGCTAATGCAAATTTTTGTTGCTGAACTGGTTGAAATCTACAGGATAGTTTGGGTTCTAAAATTTTGGAGCTGCAAGATGGTGCACGGGAGCTAAGGTCTCAGAAATCAGAAATAGAAAGAACCCTTGATCGGAATAGGACAACATTCAGACAGTGCTCTGATAAGTAAATATCAGGATTATGTTGCTGTGTTTTGTGCATTAGATAATTACTGTAAATTCTTGCACATCCTTTCATTCCTCTGCAGATTGAAGGAGATGGAGAACACAAACAACAAAAGGTTACGTGCTTTACAGAGTTCTGGTGCTGAAAAGATATTTGAAGCTTACAATTGGGTTCAGGAGCATCAACATGAATTTAATAAACCTGTCTATGGTCCAGTTCTTCTTGAGGTATACAAATATGCTTATGCTACTACTTATAGACCTAAAAGGTTATTAACTACTTTGGTGAAATGGAAGCTCAGGTCAATGTTTCCAATCGGATTCATGCAGATTACCTAGAGGGTGATGTACCAGGATACATATGGAAGGTAATTAACAAGAATTTTTCTTCATCTCTGTCTTTAATTCTAGTATATGTGGCCGAAGCAGATATTTCTCTCTTGCAACCCTCCCTCATCCCCCCCCCCCCCCCC
>JAJOOD010013032.1:0-27780 GCA_029582525.1 Solanum tacnaense | reverse complement strand
ACAGTAAAATTCAAGATTTTATGGCAATTTTATTGTCTTGAATCTTGAAAAAGAAAAAAAAGTACTCTATATGATTTTTTAATGTTATAAGCTTATTAGTATATTAAAAAAAAGTAAGAAAACTACTGTGATAACTTTGAAGACAATAATGGGCCCTATATTTATAGAAGTCCGTGTGTTTTGTTTTACTCTTCCAATGTGTGGATAGCCACGTGGCCTTAAGAATATGCTAGAATTTGGGTGGTTTTTATGGAATTTCAGTACTTCCTATGCACAAAGTACAATTGCTATTAAGCTGTACATTTTACTTATTTACGGATTTGCCCTTGGTCGTCCTGGTCTTCTTCACCTTTCTATATAATAGAAATATAGGTTATGTTAATGTATATATATAGACTCAACCTCAATCATAATATCATACCCTTTCATTCTTAATTAAAGGTCTCGAGTTAATTTAAATTATTTTGATATAGAATCACCTTTGTTAGAAAATATTTTATCCTCAATATGAAATTTATCTGCGTGAATTCAGATCTAGTCGAACTCAAATGTAGTTATCAAATACCAGATGCAAAATAATTAAAACAAAACCTCATCATAATAGTCATATGTCCTCTTCTTGCATGATTCACGATGACCATTAACATAATTAAAAAAAATAGTATTTTTTTATATGATTAAAGAACGTCTCGCTAAAATATTTTATTAGAAGTTAATATTAATTAGAATGAAATTTGATTTAAATATTAAAATAAAATATCCGGACAAGTTAAAAGAGAATGACTATATATTAAACCAAAAACTTATTTTTCTTCCTCCTATATCATAGTTTTCTTTAGGGAGACCTTCACACTCTCAATCCTTCAGTTTATTGATAAATTCTGATTTGATTCTAATATTATTAGATTAAATGTATTTAATTTTATAATCAATTAAATACATATTTTTAGTCTTTTAAAATTTATTTTCAGTCAAATATCATTGTATTGTTATTTTTTTGGAACTTTTATCTCAATCAAAATTTAAATGATCCATAATCTTTTTACCTCCAAAATCCTAGTCTAACTATTATGTTAGACTCTATTACCCTACTAATGATTCTATTTAATTTTCTTGATACGAAAAATATATTTATTTTTACTTATAAAAGATCTAAAAATACAAACAAATTATACCATTTTTGGAAAAATCACAAAATAATTAAATCGTCTATGTCTGAACATCAACAAATTTGGAGCAACACAATAAATAACATCGAACAATTGAATTATCTAAATTAATCATAAATGTTTAGGTTTGACAAATATATAACAATTTCTAATATACTGTTTGATTTTTTTCTCACTAAAGGATATTATTTAACGATAGTTTTCTAATCGTTATGTCAAAAATCAATTTAAATTGAGTTTGATATGATTCAATTTTGAAGATATCTTTGATAATCAGTAACTAGAGAGTATACTTTGATGAAGAAGACAATCTCATTAAGATGAATTTTCAAGCTTGCTTTACAATGTGTACAAGTAGTCTATTTATACTATATACATTTTATACACCTTGATGCCTTCTTTTAATATAACTAACATTTTGTTTCTATAACTAACTATTTGGTAACAAACTAACCAACTAGTTCCTAACTGATTGCCGGAAGTAGGTATGCAGGTCTTTCTTATTTGAATTCTGTCAACACTCCCCCTCAAGCCAGGAATAGCAAAAATATCTAATATTCCTAGCTTGGACAGTAGAAACTCATGTTGAGACATACTCAAGCCTTTGGTCAGAATATCAGCAGGTTGTTTGTGAGTATGTATATAGCTGACTTTGATTAACCTTTGTTGAAGCTTTTCTCTGATGAAGTGACAGTCGATCTCAACATGTTTAGTGCGTTCATGATAATTATGATTAACAGCCAGTTGGATTGTCAACTTACTATCACTATACACATGTACTGGAAGCTGTATCTCTGCATCTAAATCCTTCAGTATTCCTATTAACCACACTAATACAACAACAGTAGATGCTAAACTTATATACTCAGCTTCAGCTGAGCTCCTTGAGATTGTAGTTTGTTTCTTAGCTTTTCATGAAATCATAGATTCTCCTAGTTTGATCACATAGCCTGTAACAAATTTTCTTGTAAGAAGGCATACTACCCAATCTGCATCACAAAAGGCATTCACTTCATTGTTTGAACTGCTAGACAATAAAATTCTTTGACCTAGATGTTTCTTAATGTATCTAACAACCCTGAGTGCAGCATCTATGTGAGATTTTTTTGGTTATTATAAAAACTGACTTAAGGTTTGTACACTAAAAGAAATGGCTGGCCTTGTCATGTTTGAATACAACAGTTTTCCACAATTTTTGATAAGAACCTTGATCTATCGGTGGATCTTCTTGGTTATCTCCTGTCTGATCATCATACTGCTTAGAGGTTAGTTTGACATTCACATCAATAGGAGTTCCAAAAGGCTTTGCAACTGATAGTCCAACTTTAGAAATAAGCTGAAGTGCATATTTTCTTTGATGCATCACCACTTCAGTTTCAACCCTTGCAAACTCTAATCCAAGAAAGTACTATAGTTCTCCTAAATCTTTCATTTTGAATATCTGTTGCAGAGCTTCTTTTGCATCTTCTACCAGTTTTAAATTACTTCCTGTAATCAAGATGTCATCAACATATACTAGTATTATTGTGGTACCTTCAGATGTCTTTTTAGTGAACAAGGAGTGATCATACTGACTTTGTCTGAACTTCAATTTTTGAAGAGCTTATGTGAACTTATAATTCCACTGTCTTGGTGCTTGTTTAAGCCCATATAGTGACTTTACCAGTCTGCATACCTTCTTCTCCCCCGACTGGTAAAACCCTGTGGCAAACACATATAAATCTCATCTTGTAAATCACCATTGAGGAAGGCATTATAGAACAATAGATGATTGTAATCTAACTCTTGGCTAATCGACAAAACTGATGTGGGAATACCAAAATAATGCTTGGTATTTCCACCACTCTCTCACCAGTAGCATGATCACCATTGCCACTTCTTTGATCCATACCTGTCATCTTCACTTTGAGTTTGTAATTGCGGAAGCTTTGATGATTATCAGATTATGATTTCAAAAATTCAAGATTTGTAATTCACAATTCTTGATCTACTCAGACTTCGATCGTTGATCTGATACCATGAAGATATCTTTGATAATCAGTAATTAGAGAATACTTTGATGAAGAAGACAATTTCATTAAGATGAATTTTTAAGCTTGTTTTACAATGTGTATAAGTAGTCTATTTATTCTACCTTCTATACACCTTGACGCCTTCTTTTAATATAACTAACATTCTGTTTCTATAACTAACTATTTGGTAACAAACTAACTAACTAGTTCCTAACTAATTTCCGAAAGTAGTTATGCAGCTCTTTCTTATTTGAATTCTGCCAACAAATTTTCTCCTTTCCCAAATACAATTCCATTCGATTTTGATTTGTTTTTTCGTTTTTTATCGAGTAGTTATGATCTCTCCTATTTGAGACGCATCACTATTAGATATGTTAGTAGGGATGGCAATGGGGCTGGGCGGAGCGGGTTTAGCTTAACCCACAAAATTATTAGTTCACCTTGTCCCTCATAGCAATTTTTTTCCTTTTCAATCCACCCCACCCAACCCCACATAGACCCGTCCACATGAACCCACCCCACAATTTTTTAAAATATATTTTTTCTAGTTAAATTTGATACCAAAAATAAAATTCATAAAACTAAATTCATTTTTTCATTAAGTTGTATTAATTTAATAGATAATAACTTAGAAATTACTTTTTAAAGGTCAATTGAGAAACATGTAAGAAATTATATTATTTTTTATTGGACTATTTTCATTTACTATCTTAAATATTTAGTAGCTTTAACTAAATTATCTTAATAAATACTCCACCACTCTTATAACATGTAAAAAATTAAAAATTAAATTTGAACCCACATAAAATCACATATATCTGTAACCCGCTACGTCCCGCATTAATTTTTAATAAAATCTATTCAACCTGTCTCGCACAACCTTAAATCCGTATAACCTTAAACTCACTCCGCCTTGCATCCATCTCGTTCCATTGCCATCCCTGTATATTAGCGTTACGCTAAATTAAATATACTGATAAGTTTAAGGATAATAATATATTGTGTGGCTAATATCGATGAACATCAAATGGATTTTTTTTATCCTGTGGACGCGCCCATTTTATATTTATGTCAGTATCAAGTATCTTATCGATAATTGCCACGTGTAATAATCTTACGCATCAACAGTAAGATATCATGTGATCGTCCTTTTCTCATATTTTTTTTCTCACTATAAATAGCAACGTAAAATCCCCAAATTTCTGCATCACTTCATCTTCTTCAATTAGAACAAAAGTTTCAAAAAATAACAAAATGAATCAAAATGAGTTCACTGAATTAGTACCGGGTCTTCCCGAGGACATTGCCCTCGAGTGTTTGACCCGGTTACACTACTCAACTCATGGAGTTGCATCTCGTGTTTGCCGAAGATGGTGTAGAATTCTTCAAAGCAAAGCTTTCTATTACCATCGGAAACAAACGGGTTTTACCCATAAAGCTGCTTGTTTAGTACAAGCTTTACCTTCTCCAGTTGAATCCAAACCCACCGGACAACCCAGGTACGCGATCTCAGTTTTCGATTTAGTATCCGGGATTTGGGATCGGGTTGACCCGATTCCTAAATACCCTGATGGGTTACCGATGTTTTGTCAAATTGCAACTACTGAAGGAAAGCTAATTGTTATGGGTGGATGGAATCCGGTGAGCTGGGATCCAATTAAGGACGTGTTTGTTTACGATTTCATGACTCGGAGATGGAATCAGTGTAAGGATATGCCGGAAGCTCGGTCGTTTTTCGCTATGGGAGCTGCCGGAGGAAAGGTTTTCATCGCCGGCGGTCACGATGAGAGTAAGAACGCGCTGAGTTCCGCTTGGGTTTTTGATATTTCATCCAACGAGTGGACGGAGTTGCCTAGGATGAGTGAGGAGCGAGATGAGTGTGAAGGGGTAATAATCGGCTCGGATTTCTGTGTCGTAAGTGGTTACGACACCGAAACCCAAGGCCGATTTAAAAGTAGTGCTGAGTTATACGAACTCAGCACGGGTCAGTGGAGACGAGTTGAGGATGCATGGAGGTCGAGCCAGTGTCCTAGGGCATGTGTAGGGGTGGGCAAAAATGGAAATTTAACTTGTTGGGCAGAATCCGACCCGAATGTTAAAGTCGGAGCATGTGGTGTGGATCTTGGTGATCGGACCTTGGTTACCGGGTCGGCCTATCAAGGTGCCCCGCATGGGTTCTTTTTCGTAGAAAACAACAAAAAAGGACAAAACAGTAAATTGACAAAGATAAATGTTCCTGATGAATTTTCAGGATTTGTACAATCTGGATGCTGTGTGGAGATCTGAAATGAAATCTCGAGTTCGAGTTCGTGGAAATGAAAAAAATTCTATTCAGAGTGTCACCTTCGCCTTTAATGCGCAAATTTAAAATCAGTCGAGCTTCAATGTGGATGCAACACATCGATGAGAAATTTGTGAGCTTTTAAGCATAGTAGTTTTTTTAATGTAAAACTATGTTTGGAGTATATAGTATATAGTAAAATATAGAAGCAATATTAGTAGGTACTAGAACAAATTTTCTTTTTGTATGTTACTCTTTGTACTCTTTTTTTCCCACTTTAAAAATGTCAATTTGAGTAATGGTGATTTTATTATTAAAATTACTACTTTGGATTGTAATCTCCATAATTGAGTTACTCATTTAGTGGACTTCTTCTGTATATAATTGTATTATTGCTTATAGTTTATATTATTTCGCTAACAACAAAACTTAATACGCCAAAGAACGAAAACTTAATGCATCGAATAGTCTTTTATCGTTTTGTGTGTTTTGTTTCATTTATTACTGTTACAAAAAGTGCAGTGGAATATTTGTTCTATTTTTACAAAGTGCAAAAGCAACTTGTCTAGTAGCCAAATCGTTCTGTATTCCATTTGTGCGATATTTTTTGTTTTTTAAGATTTAAATTGGATCGAAAATTTAGGTATGAAATCTTTAATTCTTTTGAAATAAAATTTATATATTTGTAAACTACGTAAAAAGTATTATAAGTCACAATAATTAATAATTCAAAATATCTATAAAAAATTTACGATCAGCGATAAACTCATTTGAATGTTAAAAGTTAAAATGTGTCGTATAAATTAAAACGAAAATTATCTTTTTAAAAAGAAAAAGTATTTTGGCAAGAAGTAGTATTTGTTCTTTTAGTTTACCTTGTTGTCTTTCTTGTGGGTAATGACTTGCCAATATTTGATTGAATTGAATTTTATTTGATTTGACTATTAATTCTTCAAAAATAAATTGCATTTATATCGACTTAATAATATTACCGTACTGTAAAATTCAGTTTTTGTTATCTGTATTAAACAAAAACATATAGAGATGGCGATTATAATGTAAAAAACAAAATTCTCATTGACAAAAGTAAAAATTTAGAATTACAATGAAAACATTAGACCATAAATCTCTTTCAGTTCAATCTAAATTACTCACAAAAAATCAACAACTATTATTTATATTCATAACTGAATATAACTTTTATTATATCTTATAATAAAAAATTATATTTTTTTAAAATTTCAAAATAAAATATCATCAAAAGCCGACTAAAATTATCAGTTATCAAATGTTCAAATAATTCAATCTACAAATTTGATAAAGCTGTTGGGGCCAAGATATAAATGCCAAACCCCATATTATAAAGATAGTAATAAACAATTTGGGAATAGAAATATATAGGAAGTAAAGTGGATAAGAACAATGAGCTGTAAATATTTTCTTGTGAAACACAATTATTAATATATATCCAAAAATGTCCTCTCAAAGAATCAAGAGTGTTTTCCTTTTTTTTTTTAAAAAAAAAAAAGGGAAGAGAAAAATAAAAGAAAAAATGTCGGTCATGTTGTACATTCATTATTAGGACTATATTCTAAAATTGAGATTTTTTAGAAAAGGAAGAAAAAGTAATAATTCCTCTATTCCCTGCATCTGTTCAAATTTACTGATTCGATTAATTTGAGTTTTAAAAAAATAAGCACTTTTTTTTAATGAATGCTTAATTTCATCTACTTGTTGACATGAATTTTTTTTAATCATTTTATCATATATTTTGATAGGTTAAATTATGTAAATTAGGTATAATCGTGAATTTTTTTTATGAGTTGATGCTCTCATGTCAGGGCTGAGATCTTTATGGTTGATCACAAGATGAGGAAAATAATAGTGAGATAGTTTGGATATGTGAGAAAGAGATACACATATACACGTGTATGTGAGAGGTCAACTTATTGATACGGAGAGATCAGGTAAAGGTAAGTCGAAGAAGTATTGAAGAAAGGTGATTAGACAGGATGTGACACAATTTCAATTTATTGAGAACATGCTCTTAGATAAAGGTTGTGGATTAGGCTGGTGGGAATTTGATAGCTCTGTATTCATCATAGTATAAGTCGTATACTTGTAGTCTCTTGCTTGTGATATATGTTACCATATGATGTCTATTATGTTTCGGTTGTTTTATTTCGCAGTTGTTATTGTTCTTTTTTGAATGCTTTGTACTGCTTTTAGAGTGACCGTAGTATTGGTATGGTAGTTTCTTGTCTTTTCAATTCTTTCAATATATATTGTTTTCTATGTCCCAATTAATTGTAATTTATGTATGGTACTATATGCTATTTTGCTATTATCTGTTATTCCCGATACTTCTATAAATTTTTTTGAAGGATTGTTTTGGATAAGCCGAAAATCTATTAGAAACATCTTTATAACTTTGAGGTAGAGTATAATCTTCATATATACATGACTTTAACCTCCACTAACCTCATTTTATGGAACTAAACTGAATATGTTATTGTTGTGGTGAAATTTGATCCTATATATAAATTAAGAAATTCAATATCTATAGAGGTTCAACCGTAAACATAATATTAATTTGAGGTTCTTATAAGAAATCATAAATTATTCTTTTGAGGCCATTTTTTTTTAATTTTAATCAAACATATCTACAAATAGGAATAGTTTTTTTTTTCTACTTTTAAGAATTTATGCTATTCGAATTTGAAATTGAAATTGAAATAATGTCAGCAACAGTAAAATGGCATGCACTAATTGTTTTCTTTTTTTACCTAAAGTATGCAGTTGTCTGTACTTTGCAAATACCATAGGAGTAAAAGTTTATTGTTTGATAGTACATTTTTAAATTTAGCGACTCCTTTAGGACTAGGACGAGTTGGGTTGAATTTGAATGAATCAAAATAATTTGAACTTTTTTTTTTTTTTTATAAATGAGAAAGTTATTGATAGTTCAAGAGTTATGTGGGCTGAAATGTGAGTCATAACTCAATTTCTTTATAACCTGCAGCTGCTACAATCTCTATCACTGTCTCTGTTCATATTCATTACTTCACCATTTTTATATTTGTCTTGTCGAATCATTAACTTTAATTAATATTGATGATTAATAAATCAAAGATACTTTTAATATAATATAATATTATCCTGTTTGATTAGGAGCTTTAATATTTGTGTGTTCTAAGTAGACCGTCGTTTAAATCATTTTGCTAAGAGAGGACCACAAAATTAAAGTTAGAAAAACTATTTCAAATGAGTAATAATGGAGTAGGGCCAATTAATTGGAATTTGGATAAATAGGAGAATTAAAGTCATTTACCACCAAAAATCAAGGTCAATGTTAAAAACCTTTAAAAAAAAAAAAAGTAGTACTAATATTTATGATACATATTTATTTTTGATTTATTAAAAAAAATAAAATTTCACGTTATGTTGTTCATGTTCTTAACGTCAGCTCTGAGTGTTTAACAGACGGATGTCAATTTTTTTTTTTTATTATATATGTTTGTGACAATTCTCAAGTCATGAGATACTTATTGGAGTTGAAATTAATTCGAGGTCCATTATATTATCTAGTACTATCAACATAATTATCTTTATTCTATCAAGTTTAATCTAAGTCCCCTTGATTTTGAATATTTTATCACTATGAAGGAAATTTAAATTCCCCACAAACTCTTTTAATAAAAAGTCCATCGAGAACCTTTCTGATAATATAATTTTCCACGGTATCTCTTTTTTCCGTATATTTTCTATATACATAGTCCATATTTTTTTTTGTAAGATTTGATCAAAATATGTTCACACATTAAAGAATGTGAATAAAAGACAATTAATTATAAACGTTTATCATAAAAAAAGTCACAAATTAATTTAAACAAATTTTTATTATGTACAAGAATCTATACATTTGGAAAAAGAGAAATAAAACTAATTACGATGGAAAGTAAAATCAAGAACTTAATTTTCCTTTGCTTTCATATAGAAGTTGAAATTGTGGAAACATTATGATTCAATTGCGGATCTAGAGTAAACGAGATAGATTTATTCGAATTCAAATCATAAATATATATGACTATGTTAAAAAAAATATAAATAGGTACATATATAAATAACAGAATTACTGATTCTAAATTCTGAATTTGTCCTTGCTGGATTGACCTACCAAGTTTGTCCCACAAGGGAAGTCCAAGCACAATAAGCACAAACAAGTTTTTGAGAAATGTATACATACACAGCAAATGATAAGCTCATTAAGGTCAAATCCTTCCAATCACCCTTTTGCTTAGGACTCAAATTATCCTTCAAACCTTTTCCAAATTTTCCCACACCAAATATAAGTTGTGGAAATACACCCTTGTTGATTTGCTTCTCCGTTTTCGCACTTTTGTGATCACTTGGTTCGCTATTTTGACAAGAAATTACTAACATTGAAAATGATCGCGGACTAATGTGTTGTGTGTGACATTCTTGAATAACAGAAGCAGTTTTTCTACCGTTGAACGAATGACTCAATGAGATTGAAGCCATGAGATTAAGAAACTTTTGAAAAAAACCTTGTGTGTCTTTGGATATTTTAGATGAACATTTCAATGGGGTTTTGAGAGGATGAATTATTTAGTTTGGATTTGATGACTTAAGGAGAGAGTGAGTTAAAGTGGTTAGCCCCACAAATTTTGGAAAAAAGGATAAAAGATAAAAGTGTCCAACTCAAAACAATAGGGTGGAAGAAAATATCTCTCAATAAAGAAACCATTTTGTGCCTTATGTTTTTTATTATTTGGAAATAAAATTGTATGGATAAGGTTTTAGGTATTGGTAGAAAAGTCAAGGTTGGAAGTGTATAATTATTAATTACATAGCATTAGGCCACCCATGGCATAGCCAAAATTAAAAGTCAATTTTAACTCAAAATTATAATTATATTAAAGAATTTATGTAACATGCCTTTTTTCATCTTCAAAAAGTTATTTCAAAATAAGTGTTAAATCAAGAATTCAAACAAAATTAGTATATTTTTCCAACTATATATATGTTCCATATTTTTAGTATTGTTCAATTTTCAAAAGACATTTACTAAATAGACATAATTTAATAATCTACACATTATATTTTTTATTTTTTAATAAATGTTATTTTTGCTAAGGTGATACACTAACACTTATTTTAATTCAATGATAATATATATATATATATATATAAAGAGAGAGAGAGAGAGAGAGAGAGAGTTTATCATGAATTCAATAAAATGATAACAATTACGTACACTATTATGGAGAAATTGAACATAGGATCACATGCAAATGTTGCTTCTAATTTGGCAAATTATGTCAATTAATTACTTTAATATAGTTTTGTTAGGAAGAAATAAGGTTGATGTGATGTCTCCCACCCCACCCTCTCATGTTGAGGGAATATTTGACCCCCAAAAAAAAAAAAATTAGTTTAGAATTTGAGCCTTTTCATTATTTCCTAAAAAAAATCTTTGTCAATTTAAAGTTATACATATGAGTGGAGATTTTCACTTGTTTATATGAAAATCGAAAATAGTAATTTTCAATTTATGATCGTTACAAATTGAATTATAATCAAATCGTTACAAATCGTTTATTTATGTTACAAATTGAATTATAATCAAATCGTTTCGAATAGCTTATTAATGTTATTTATTAGTCTTGAAACGTTTATTTTAACCATAAAATTTCATGAATTCTTCAGTATATCTAAAATGTTTGTACATATATGGAGTATTTTGCCTAACAAAAATGATTCAAGAAGAATACAAATATGAATTATACAGGACCACTTCCATTTTGGCTATTTAAGACAATACCAAACTTCACTTGTTCCAAAAGGCAAATTAAAAATTTATGAAATTGTCAAACGTAAATCAGTGCACAAGCCTATATAAATATATTATTCATTTTTTTTAATTTTTGGATATTATTGATACACTTGTTACTTCTTCTTTACGTGTTACATTAATTGTGAATTTTAAAATACGTTAACGAACAAAAAAACTAATACTATTTGGTGACTAGTGATTTGTTTGTAAAATAATATAAATGACATTTACTAGGTCATCACAAATATTCATCATAATTTTTTTGTTCAGATAGAATTGGCCACATATGCATTTGTAAAATTATGAGTATAATTTATTAGATCGTCACGATTAGACACATGAAATTTGATTCTAAACATAGTTAGTCGCATGTATTTTGAAAAATTTATAGACTAATACACATAAAAATTTAACATAACCCTGAATTTCTGTTTCATAACTCATAAATTCCAAAAAAAGAAGAAGTGATATTTGTACTTGAGAAACTATGAGTATAAGTTACTAGGTCGTCACAAATGGATCCATAAATTTTGAGCTTAAATACAATAGACCAGACATATTCCAAAAAAACAATGGACTAATATACACAAAGAGTTGAGATAATTCCTAAATACCTATTTTGTAATCCATTAACCCCCAACCCCCACCCCGTACACACACCAAAAAAAAAAGGAAGCAATGTTTGCCGCTGGAAAACTACGAGTATCATTTAGTAGGTTATCACAAATATACCTATAAAATTTGAGCTCAAATTGAATTGATGACACATTTTTCAAAAAATAATGATCTAATACACACGAGAATTGAGATAATGTTGAATTTCTGTTTCATGACCCATAAACTCCAAAAAAACATATGTCTGCTCCGGAGAAACTATGAGAATCAATTACTTGATCGTTTCAAACGGACACATAAAATTTGAAGTCAAACAGAGTCGGACATATATCAGAAAATTAATGAATTAATATACACGAAAAATTGAGATAATTAATTTGTATTATACTCTTGTGATATATTTATGCTTGTTCTCATTACACTCAAAATAAAAACAAGAACAGACCTTCAATTTTGGACTGCTTGACATGTTAAATTTAATTATACATGATAATAATTTATGTTTTTGAATGTTTGGAATGTTTGTCTAATCAAATATATATTATTCTGAATAATTCTATTAATTAATCACATATAATTTATTCTTTTGACTGTTATTATTATAATTATTACTGCCATTATATATTGTCGTGGCGGGCTATGTTGTTAGTTGTTATTTTCTGAATAATTATAAAATGTATTTTACTGATTTTGTTTATTTATGTAGAAAATGTCACTTTATATAATCATCACCTAAAACAAAAAAAAATATTCTTTCGACTAATCGACAAGAAAAATCTCCATTATTGATCGAACCCTCAATTCGGATCTTCGTTGAAATTTCAAGTATTCAATAAATCATCATTACTTAACTTACAAAGATAAATATTTTAATTTTGGTTAAGATCACAGTCGACAAGATTAAATGACATGACATGCTTAAGACCACAGTCTACAAGATTAAATGACATTTTGATTTAATATCACAATATCTGTAACGACTCATTTGATCGTTTTGAGTACTAGATCTTTTTATTTCATAAAATACTTTTTGAAAGATTCTAAATGGGTATGTTGGACTATTCGTAACTGCATTTATGAATTTAGTGGGGGTAGTTTTAATAATTAATTTAGTTGATGGTTAAAGAAGAAATATTAAAATTAATAGTGGGTCATTTTCACAACTTTTATAATTTTAAGGTATACAATTAGGATAATAGCTGATCTGTAGAAAGGAAGAAAATTAAAGAAAGGAGCTAATGGATTACTGATTATTGAGTTTAAGGAGTGAATTGGAGGAGAAAATTTAATATAGTTGAAATTGTTACCGTTATGTGCTAATGGATAAATACAAAAGGTGATTGGAAAATTGGAAAGGGCAAAGTGGAGGCGTGATGATTGGTCAGGTTTTAGGTAGAATTAACTTTAATTAATTATTGTTATTATATTCTAAAGTGGGAGTGTTAAATGGGCATATGGGTAGTAATTGTTGTCAGGTGCAGGTTGAGAGAAAAGTTAGGCCAAACAGAGTAATGATATGGGTGTCTATAGACTCGCTTACTTATGAATTATGCATGTTTAATAGATTGTAAATGTTTGGAGGCATTGAGGAAAGGCAAAGCTTTGAAAAAATAGCTTGCTTGACTTCGGTTCTTCGGTGGAGGTAAGTTATGATTTATTCTATGTGATAAATAGACTCTTAATAGTGATTGATATGCATTGAGTGATATTGTGATGTTCTCTATATACTTGATTGTGTGGTTGTGTGGTTTGTGATTGGTCTGAAATCCTGAGACCATGGAATTTATAATCTTGAACCCTCTCTATCAGAGTGATGCCTTGAATAAAGAAGGCTTGATGAAATATTGTTAGTGAATTGAAAAGTGGTGATAATAAATGATAAATTTGTTAGGGTTTTGCCTGATTTTCTTTCCTTATTTGAAGTTTATTTTTTTTCCGTTAAAGAGAAGTCAAAGTATTACCATAAATGCTTGAACTTTTTCTGAAAGGAAAATATAATTTTCATCCATATTTGGTTTACCCTTTCCTTAGTGGAAATGTTTGGAGATCTATAAATTGAAGATCTCTATTCTCATAGCATAACACAATAGTATCCACAATGTAGACATCTAAGAGTTTTGTTTATGTGGAGATTTATTCTCTCTACCGTTTTTAATATGTTTCTTTATATTAGTTTTCATATAATAATATTATGTTTTTAGTATATTTTTTTGTCGTCTGATTTATCAATCATATGATATGCAATTGTAAGCTTTCGCATGACGACCTAATCACCCTTTCGAACCCAACAAAATTAATGATATTATTGGATCGGAGTGTCACATTTTGACACGATATAATTGGATCAGAGTGTCACGTTCCGACACGGTATTATTGGATCGGAGTGTCACGTTCCGACATGAAATAATTGGATCAGAGTTTCACGTTCCGACACGGTATAATTGGATCGGAGTGTCACGTTCCGACACGGTAACATTGAAGGAAAAAGATATTGAATTAACTTAATGTACTCAATCTCAAAGAACTCAATTCCCAAATTAGTTTGGTTTGGAGGCATGAGACCTCATGTGTGATCTTGATATTGTTGACTGATTACGTACTTACGTTAGTGTTGTTGACACTGGTTCATGTTTTTGTTACTTGCCACCTGCTAAGTGTCGTAGTTGATTTTATACTATTATTCATTACATATTAGTTTCTATTTTGGGTTGGCTGATGATATCTACTCAGTACATGTTGCCCTGTACTGAGCCCTACTTGTGTTTTTCTTTGTTTTCTTTTTGTGGAGTGCAACGAGTGTATCAGTGACTTCGACTCACCCTCAGCTCTAGCTAGTCTCCAGCACATCAGGTTCCAGGGTGAGCTATTCATTCCAGCTCGTGTTGGATTCTCTTGGTTATGGCATGATGTCCCTAGTTTTCGGACATAAATTATTTTATTCATTTATTTTGGTGTCTTTAATACTCCTAGACTTAGTATTTGAAGATTAGATGTCCTTGATGTGGTGACTTTCAGATTTTGGGAATAATAAGTGTTACACTTTAGAGGTTTATTTGATTGGTTACTTTAATAAGTTTTGAGCTTCCGTATTATTGTTGTTATTCGTAGTTGAATTATTGATATATGTTGGGGTTTGGATTCCTTGGTTCGCCCACTTAGAAGGTTAAGTGTGGGTGCCACTCACGACTCATTTTGGGTCGTGACAATATCAATAAGTCTTTTTTATATTCTTAAGCTTCGTTTCAAATTAAAACATGACTAATAAATTAAAAACAAAGAAAACAACATACTCGTTTGAATTCTCATGGTCGAAATATCTGATTCTATATATAATCCGCCTTCATTTGTGGAATCACAGTAGATATATTATATACAGATGACATTTTTCAACGAAAATTAATAAGGAAGTACTTAATACAAAAATTTGTAAATAAAACGTATAAGATCTTGTTGAAATTTTATATCTATTCCTCCTATTCTTGAGCAATATTCCAAGAATTTATGATTTTAGAGCCCAATGTCAATGGCCAGCCAAAAGTGCACTGATTCTCAACACTAATTAAAGCTATATATAAATAAAGTCAATGATATATACCCCAATAATAATTAAGGAACAATAAATAAAATGATAATTTTTTAAATCATTCACAAAGATTTTGGTTTTCATAGGTTGTTAGAGAGTTGAACAATGATTTTCTTCCCATATTGTCAAATATTTAAATAATGAAAATATATGGCGAACACTTAATCAAAATGAATATAATAAATTTAATATTTTGAAAATAACTTAGATAGATTGATTCAAGAAATCATAATAACTTAGTTGATTGATTATTTAATTTATTTTTTTATCTTATATACAATTTTTTGTTACTTACGAACACAAAAAATAAGTAAATAGCCACTTATTTTCTAGAAAATCATCCAACCAGTACGTATAGTCTCACAATGATTTACGACATATTTTGGCATACAGGAGCTAATTTAAAAAGATTATGAGATTTTTTTAGTTTTTCGTGTGTGTTAACCCATGAATATTTTGGTGTAATGACTTTCAATCGAGTTTTGCAAACTCTTATAGAACCTTCGTAGGGAGTTGGGGAGCAATACTTATAGACTCATCTTGACCCACAACATATTTTGGTATTTAGGGGCAAATTTAAATGAATTAGACCATTTTCTTAATTTTTCGTTTGTGTATACCCATGAATATTATGGTAATATGGCTTCTGAAAGATTCTTCCGCAAAATCTTTACGGAACCCTCAATAAAAAGTCGGGGGAGTAGTAAGTATAGTCCACAATATGAACACTCCATTTTGAACATTTAGGGACCAATTTACAAGAATCAGACGATTTTCTCAGTTTTTCACATGTGTTAGCACATGAATATTTTATTTTTTGGTGATATGACTTCCAGATGATTTCTTTGCGAAACCTTTACAGAACCCTCCGTAGGATGTTGGGGGAGCAGTATGTACATTCTCACAATTTTAGAGTCCATTTTGGACATTTAGGGACCAATTTACAGGAATTACGATTTTCTAATTTTTTTCACATGCGTTAGCCCATGAATATTTTAATCATATGGCTTCTGAACAAGTTTTTTGCGAAACCTTTATAGAACACTCTATACGATGTTGGGGGAGCAGTACGTATAGTTTCACAATTTTTGTTATCCATTTTGGGCGTTGAGGTGCCAATTTATAAGATTAGGCGATTTTCGCTATTTTTTGTGTGTGTTAGCCCATAATATTTTATTGATATGACTTCTAGTTTCTTTACAAAATATTTATGCAACCTCCGTAGGGAGATGAGGAGCAGTATGTACAGTCTCACAATTTTGGGCATTTAGGGGCTAATTTATTGGAATTGGGTATTTTTTTTTTTCCAGTTTTTCATGTGTGTTAGGTCATGAATATTTCTCTGACATAACTGTCAAATGATTTCTTTGGAAAACCTCTACGGAACCCTCCGTAGGGAGTTGGGTAGGAGTACATAATGTCTTACAATTTTTATAGTCCAGTTTGACATTTAGGGAGTAATTTACATGAATTAGGCGATTTTCTCAGTTTTTTGTGTGTATTAGCCAATGAATATTTTGGTGATATGGCTTCCGAATGATGTCTTTCAAAAACCTTTACGGAACCATCCATATGGAGTTAAGGGAGAAGTATGTATTGTCACATAGCTTTTAGAGTCCATTTTAGGCATATAGAGGCTAATTTACATAAATTAGGTGATTTTCTCAATTTTCTTGTGTGTTAGCCCATGAGTATTTAGATGATATTGCTTCCGGACATTTTCTTTGCAAAATCTTTAGGGAACCCTCTGTAGGGAGTTGGGGAGAAGTACGTACAGTTGATGTGAGACCAAATATATATTTTTTTAATTATAAGTTGTCTCATATTTAGTATTTTTATTTGTTTTTTTAAGCATGCATTTATGTATTGTTCTCAATAATGTATTTATTTGTAAGAATAAATTGGTATAAGGATGAAAAAGTTTGGAAATAAAATAAATTAAAGATGAAAGATTATAGAAGGAAATCATAATAGATTAAATTGAATATTATATTAATATTTCAATAATTTTTAAGGCTAGAAGAAAGTAAAGAAAAGAAAGTGATGATTTTCTCAAAAAATTTATGAGGACCCCGATATTGAGTTGGAGAATCATCAGGATTTGGCTTCCTGAGCACCTAATTTTTTTTTTCTAAAGAAGCTTTATAAGAGCTCCGTACTGAGTTAGGGAACTATCACGTATACTCACACCATTTTTTTCACACCCATTTTTGCATTTACAAAACCGTTATTAGGAATCACAGGAATTCCTCAATTTTTCGTGTGTATTAGCCCATAGAACTGGCATCCGGAGCACCCAAATTTTTTTTCTCAAAAAACATTATGAGGACCTCTGTATTGAGTTGGTTAACCATCACGTATATTGTCACCAACTTTTTCACGCTCATTTTCGCATTTACAGGCCCAATCTTAGAAATCGCGTAAATTTCACAATTTTTCTTATGTATTAGCCCATGGATCTGGCATCCAAAGCACCCAAGTTTTTTTTCCAAAAAACTTTATGAGGACCTTCGTATTGAGTTGGGGAACCATCACTTATACTCACACCATTTTTTTCACGCCTATTTCCGCAGTTACAAACCCTTTCTTAGGAATCACACCAAAATCTTCGTGTGTATTTAGCACATGAATCAGGCGCCCGGTGAGGACCTCCATATTAAGTTGGGGACCTATCATGTATACTCACACCATTTTTTTCACGTTCATTTCCGCATGTACAAGCCCTTTCTTAGAAATTGCGCGAATTTCTCAAATTTTGGTATGTATTAGCCCATGGATCTAGCGCTCGGAGGACCTAATTATTTTTTCTCAAAAAGTTTTATGAGGACCTTCGTATTGAGTTGGGCAACCATCACGTATACTCACACAATTTTTTTCACGTCCATTTCCGCATCTACATGCCATTTTTTCTCAAAAAGTTTTATGAGAACATCCGTATTGAGTTGGCGTCCATAGAACCTAAAAAAATTTTCTCTCAAAATTCTTTATGATGACCTCTGTATTTAGTTGAGTAACCATCACGTATGCTTACATGATTTTTTCACCCCCATTTCCGCATCTACATGCCCCTTTTAGAAATCGCGTAAATTTCGTAATTTTTCATGTGTATTAGCCCATGGATCTGACACCCGGAGCACCCACAATTTTTTTCTCAAAAAACTATATGATGTCCTTCATATTGAGTTGGAATACCAACACGTATATTCACACCATTTTTTTCACTCCCATTTCTGCATCTACAGGCTCTTTTATAGGAATCGCTCAAATTTCTCAATTTTTTGTGTGTATTATTAGCCCATGAATTGGCGCCCGGTGAACCCAAAATGTTTTTCTCAAAAAACTTTATGAGGACCTCAATATTGAGTTGGGGAATCATCACGTATACTCATACCATTTTATTTCGTGCCAATTCCACATGTACATGCCCTTTTTAAAGAATCGCGCAAATTTCTCAATTTTTCGTATGTATAAGCCTATGGATTTGGCGCTTGGAGCACCCAAAAAAACTTTTTCAAAAAACTTTACGAAGACTTTCGTATTGACTTGGGGAATCATTATGTATATTCACACCATTTTTTTTCACGCCAATTTCCGCATCTACAGGCCCATTTTTAGAAATCGCCAAAATTTCTCAATTTTCCATGTGTATGCCCATGGATCTGACGCCCGAAAAACCCAAAATATTTTTCTCAAAGAACTTTTTGAGGATGTCCATATTAAGTTGGGTAACCATGATACTCACACCATTTTTTTCATACCCATTTTCGCATCTACAAGCCTTTTTTTAGGAATCGTTCAAATTCCTCAATTTTCGTGTGTATTAGCCCATGAATCTGGCGCCCGAAGCACCCAATTTTTTTTCACAAAGACATTATGAGGACCTCCATATTGAGTTGGGGAACTATTACGTATACTCACACCATTTTTTTCATGAACATTTTCACATCAACAGACCCTTTTTTAGTTATCGCTTAAATTTCTCAATTTTTCGTGTGTATTAGCCCATGGATCTGGCTCTTGGAGCACCCACAATTTTTTTTCTCAAAAAACTTTATGAGGACCTCCGTATTGAGTTAGGGAACAATCACATATACTCACACCATTTTTTTCACGCCCATTTTCGTATCTACAGGCCCATTTTAGGAATCAGGCAAATGTTATTTTTTCGTGTGTATTAGCCTATGGATCTGGCACTTAGAGCACCAACATTTTGTTTCTCAAAAAACATCATGAGAACCTCCGTATTGAGTTAGGGAACCATCACGTATACTCACACCATTTTTTTCATATCCATTTCCACATATGTAGGCCATTTTTTAAGAATCGCGCAAATTTCTCAATTTTTCGTGTGTATTATATCCCACGGATCTGGCGCCCAGAGCCCAGAGTTTTTTCTCAAAAAACTTTATGAAGATCTGCGTATTAAGTTGGGAAAACATCACGTATACTAACACCATTTTTTTAGCGTCCATTTCCCATCTACATGCCATTTTTTAGGAATCGCTCAAATTCCTCAATTTTTCTTGTGTATTAGCACATGGATCTGGCGTCCCGAGCTTCCTAAATTTTTTTCTGAAAAAACTTTATGAAGACCTCCATATTAAGTTGGATAACCATCATGTATACTTACACCATTTATTTTATACCCATTTCCGCATCTACAGACCTTTTTTTAGGAATCGCTCAAATTTCACAATTTTTCGTGTGCATATTAGCCCATTGTTCTGGCACCCGGAGCACTCAATTTTTTTTTCTCAAAAAACTTTATGAGGACCTCCATATTGAGTTGGGAACCATCACATATACTCGCACCAATTTTTTATGCTTATTTCCGCATCTACATGTCCCTTTTTAGGAATCCTTCAAATTTCTCAATTTTTCATGTGTATTAGCCCATAGATTTGCCGCACAGAGTGCCCAAATTTTTTTTTCCAAAAAACTTTATGATGACTTCTGTATTTAGTTGGGGAACCATCACGTATACTCACACCATTTTTAACACTCCCATTTCCGCATCTACAAGCCCATTTTTAGGAATCGCGCAAATTCCTCATTTTATCGTGTGTATTAGCCCATAGATCTAGCGCCCATAGCACCCAAATTTTTTTCTCAAAAAGCATTATGAGGACCTCCATATTAAATTGGGTAACCATCACATATACTCACACTATTTCTTTCATGCCCATTTCAGCATCTACAGGCCATTCTTTAGGAATTACTGAAATATCTCAATTTTTCGTGAATATAACCAATAGATATGGCTCCCAAAGCACCCAAAATATTTTTTCTCAAAAAACTTGATGAAGACCTATATATTGAGTTGGAGAACCATCACGTATACTCACACTAATTGTTTTACGCCATTTTTCGCATCCACAGGTCCTTTTTAGGAATCGCACAAATTTCTCAATTTTCTTTGTGTATTAGCCCATGGATCTAGTGCCCGGAGCACCCAAAATGTTTTTCTCAAAAAACATTATGAGGACCTCCGTATTGAGTTGGGGAACCATCACGTATGCTCACACTATTTTTTTCACGCCCATTTATGAATCTACAGACCCTTTTTAAGGTATCGCTCAAATTTTTCAATTTTTTGTGTGTATTTGATTGTAGATCTGGCGCACGAAGCATCCAAAAAAATTTCTCAAATTTTTTGATAAGGACCTTCGTATTGAGTTAGGGAAACCATCACGTATACTCACACCATTTTTTTCAAGCCCATTTCCGCATCTAACGACCCTTTTATAGGAATTACACAAATTTCTCAATTTTCAGTGTGTATTAGCCCATGGATCTAGCGCCCAGGGCACACAAAATGTTTTACTCAAAAACATTTATGAACCTCCGTATTGAGTTGGGGAATCATCACGTATACTCACACCATTTCCGCATCTACATGCCATTTTTTAGGATTTGCGTAAATTCCTCAATTTTTCGAGTGTATTAGCCCATTGATCTGGCTCCCGAAGCACTCAAATTTTTTTCACAAAAAACATTATAAGGACCTCCGTATTGAGTTAGGGAGTCATCACGTATACTCACACCATTTTTTTCATGCACATTTCCGCATCAACAACCCCTTTTTTAGGAATCTCTCAAATTCTTCTATTTTCCGTGTGTATTATTAACCCATGGATCTGGCGCCCGTAGCACCCAAAAAAAATTTCTCAAAAAACTTTATGAGAACCTTCATATTTAGTTGGAAAACCATCACAAATACTTACACCATTTTTTTCAAGATCATTTCCGCATCTACATGCCCTTTTTTATGAATCACTCAAATTACTCCATTATTCGTGTGTATTAGCCCATGGATCTGGCGCCCAGAGTACCCAAATTGTTTTTCTCAAAAAACTATATGAGGACCTTCGTATTGAATTGGGGAACAATCTTGTATACTCATACCATTTTTTTCATGCCCATCTCCGCATCTACATGCATTTTATTAGGATTTGCGCAAATTCCTCAATTTTATGTATGTATTAGCCCATGAATTTGGCGTTCGGAGCACCCAATTTTTTTAATCAAAAATCTTTATGAGGACCTCCGTATTGAATTGGGGAACCCTCGAGTATACTTACACTATTTTTTTGACGCCCATTTCTATATCTACATGCCTTTTCTAGGAATCACTCAAATTCCTCAATTTTTCGTGTGTATTATCCCATGGATCTAGCGCAGGGAGCACCTAAATTTTTTTTCTCAAAAAACTTTATAAGGACCTCCGTATTGAGTTGGGAAACCATCACGTATACTCACACCATTTTTTTCACGCACATTTCCTCATTTACAAGCCTTTTTTTAGGAATCGCACAACTTTTTCAATGTTTCATGTGTATTAGCCCATGGATCTGGCACGCTGAAGCACCCAAAAAAATTCGCAAAAAATTTTATGAAGACCTCTGTATTGAGTTGGGAAACTATCACGTATACTCACACCATTTTTTCAAGCCCATTTCTGCATTTACAGACCCTTTCTTAGGAATCACATAAATACTCAATTTTTCGTGTGTATTATCCTATGGAACTAGCATCCGGAGCACCCCAAAAAAAATTATGAGGACCTCCGTATTCATTTGGGGAGCCATCACGTATACTCACATCATTTTTCATGCTTATTTCTGCATTTACAAGCCTTGTCTTAGGAATCAAGCAAATTTCTCAATTTTTCGTGTGTATTAGCCCATGGATCGGCACTTGGAGCACCCAAATTTTTTTCTCAAAAAACTTTATGAGGACTTCTATATTGAGTTGGAGATCCATAACGTATACTCACACCATTTTTTCACGCCATTTCACATCTACATTCCCATTTTTAGGAAACGCTCAAATTCCTTAATTTTTCGTGTGTATTAGCCCATTGATCTGGCGCCCGGAGCACCCAAAAATTTTCTTTAAAAACTTTATGAGGACCTCCATATTGATTTGGGGAACCGTCATGTATACTCACACCATTTTTTTCACGCCCATTTTCGCATTTATATACCCTTTCTTAGTAATCGCACAAATTCCTCTATTTTTCGTGTGTATAATAATTAGCCCATTGATCTAGCCTCCGGAGCACCTTAAAAAAATTCTCAAAAAACTAAATGAGTACTTTTGTAATATGTTGGGAACCATCACGCATACTCACACCATTTATTTCACGCCCATTTCCGCATTTACAAACCCTTTATTAAGAATCACGCAAATTCCTTAATTTTTTGTGTGTATTAGCCCATTGATCGAGCGCCCAGAGCACTGTATATTTTTTTCTAAAATTTTTTTATGAGGACCTCCGTATTGAGTTAGGAAACTATCACGTATACTCACACCATTTTTTTCACACCTATTTCTGCATTTATAGGTCCTTTCTTATAAATTGGATAAATTTCTCAATTTTTCGTGTATTAATAGCCCATGAATCTGGCCCTCGTAGCACCCTAATTTTTTTTCTCAAAAACTGTATGAGGACCTCCGTATTGAGTTGAGGAACTATCACGTATACTCACACCATTTTTTCACGCTCATTTTTGCATTTACAGGTGCTTTCTTAGGAATCACATAAATCCTCAATTTTTCGTGTGTATTAACCCATGGATCTAGCACCCGGAGAACCCCAAAAAAAAATTCTCAAAAAAATTTATGAGGACCTTCGTATTGAGTTGGAGAACCATCACGTATACTCACACAAGTTTTCATGCTTATTTCTACATTTACATGCCATGTCTTAGGAATCGCGTAAATTCTTCAATTTTTCTTCTGTATTAGCCCATGGATCTGGCACCTGAAGCACTCAAAAAAATTTCTCAAAAAACTTTATGAGGACCTCCGTATTGAGTTGGGAAACCATCACGTATACTCATAACATTTTTTTCATGCCCATTTCCGCATTTACAGGCCCTTTCTTAGAAATCACGCAAATTCCTCAATTTTTCGTGTGCATTAGCCTATGGATCTTGCGCATGGAGCAATCAAAAAAAAATTCTCAAAAAACTTTTTGAGGACCTCCGTATTGAGTTGGGGAACCATCACGTATACTCACACCATTTTTCACTCTCATTTTCACATTTATAGACCCTTTCTTTTAAATCGTGCAAATTCCTTATTTTTTTTGTGCATTATCCCATGTATCTGACGCCTGGAGCACCCATTTTTTTCTCAAAAAATGTTATGGGTACCTCCGTATTGAGTTGGGGAACCATCATGTATACTCACACCATTTTTTCCACGCTCATTTTTTGCATTTATAGGCCCTTTCTTTGGAATCGCGCAAATTCCTCAATTTTTCGTGTTTATTATCCCATGAATCTAGCGTCCAGAGCACTCAAAAAAAATTCAAAAAACTTTACGAGGACATCCGTATGGAGTTGGGGAACCATTACACCATTTTTCACGCCTATTTCCGCATTTACAGGCCCTTTCCTAAGAATCGCACAAATTCCTCAATTTTTCGTGTGTATTAGCCCATGGATCTTGCGTCCGGAGCACCCAAAAAAAAATTTCTCAAAAAACTCTATGAGGACCTCCGTATTGAGTTGGGGAACCATCGCATATACTCACACCATTTTTTCACGCTCATTTCCGCATTTTAGACCCTTTCTTAGGAATCGCTCAAATTCCTCAATTTTTTTTGTCTATTAGCTCGGTAGTTGGGGCAACAGTACGTACTGTTTCACAATTTTAAAGTCCATTGAGGGCATTTACAGACATATTTACAGGAGTTGTGCGATTTTCTAAGTTTGTTCATATGTATTAGCCCATGAAAATTTTAATGATATGACTCTTGAATGATTTTTTTGTGAGACCTTTACGGAACCATCCGTATGGAGTTGGAGGAGCAGTACGTACGATCGCACAATTTTTATAGTCTATTTTGGTCTTATGAATATTTTTGTGATATGACTTTCGGATGATTTCTTTGTGAAACTTTTACGAAACCCTCTGTTGAGAATTAGGGAAACAGTAAGTATAGTTTTACAGTTTTTAGAGTTTATTTTGGGATTAAGGGGCCAATTTACAAGAATTAGGCGATTTTCTCAAAAAAAATTCGTATTTTTAGCGCATAAATATTTTTGTAATATGCTTTCAGACGATATCTTTTAAAAATCATTAGGGAACCCTTCATAGGGAGTTGGGGAGTAGTACGTACAGTCTCACAATTTTTCAAGTCCAATTGAATATTTAGAAGCTAATTTACATGAATTAGGCAATTTTCTTTGTTTTGTGTGAATTATCCCATCAATATTTTGGTGGTATGACTTTCGAAAGAATTTGTTTGAAACCTTACGGAATCCTTTATAGGGAGTTGGGGGAGAATATATTCTGGGCATTTAGGGGCCAACTTACAAAAATCAAGTGATTTCCTCAATTTTTCATGTGTAACGTCCATGAATATTTTGGTGATATGACTTCCATACGATTTTTCTGTGAAACCTATACGGAACTCTCCTATGGGAGTTGGAGCAGTACATATGATCTCACAATTTCCTGAGTCTATTTTGGGCATTTTGGCACCAATTTATATGAATTACGCGATTTTTCTCAATTTTTCGTGTGTGATAAATCCATGAATTTTTTGGTGATAAGGCTTCCGGGTGATTTCTTTGCGTAACCTTTACAAAACCTTGCATAGAAAGTTGGGTAAGCAGTACGTAAAATTGTACAATTTTTAGAGTATATTTTGGGCATAGATAGACAATTTATAGGAATTAGACAATTTTTTCATGTGTTATCACATTAATATTTTGATGATATAAAAATTTTAATTTACCATATCACACAAGGGAATTAGGCGATTGTAGAGTCCTCGATATGATAATTTATTTGTTAATGAGGCTTACCATGTCCTCCATACGATCATTTATTTCTTTTAGGTACGTGGAGAAGTCTTGCATTCAATTCCATTCGACTCATGCAACTCCACACTAACCAAAGTGATCATGACACGTAGAAAGATTTACTTTGACCAATTAAATCAAGGTTCATGTTTTAATTTTGCTTTTTTTCTTTGAAGCACCTCGATTATTTTATCAAATAAACATTGAATAACTTTGTCTATCAAAGCGTTGACAAAAAAGAAGATATATTTACAACAATTAAGTGAAGCTACAAAACTGGGTACTGACTATGACCATGAAGGAGGCGCCCTGCAAAATTATTTCTGCATCACCCCAACCTATGTTGCTTGGCCTCTTTAAAAATGTCAACAGATGTGTGCCAGATTTTCCAAAAGTAGTGTATTGTTGGAGAATCTGACATGGGTGTAGCATCGAAAGTGAAGAGTCCACACAACCTAGCTCCCAACCCAACAACAACAGACAAACAAACCAGAATAGCCTGGTATGAAGACAATGTTAAACCCAGCTCCAAACATCTTCTGGCAATCACAGATATCACCTTGCTTGCTTCCAAAAATATGAACAGAGAGGCATTGGCATTGATAAAGGCCACTTGATTTCGCAGTCAATCAAAGACTGAGTAAACAGCTCTCAAAGCATCAGGACAAAGATAAACTTGATACTCAGTTCAGGGCATAATGAATGCGTTCTAGCAGTCGCACAACCTGATTAACAGTAATTGGATCAGGAGATTGCTTTGAATTGAACATAATTGTGTTTTGTGCGCCAAGAGGCAATGCTAATACAGCTTCTTGTTGCATACTAGTAAGCTCCAAGAACTGAGCAAGCATATCACCATCCAGAGCTTTAGGTGCCCTAGCCTGTAATTTGAAAAGGCAAAAGACCAGCACAAGATGAGAGACAGTTTCAGGTGGATATATAAACAGCAATATAAAAAACATAGCTCTCCGGCTTCTGCCTTGCAAACCTAAAACAATTTGTCAAGGCAACCGAGAACTACAGAAAGTAATATTGAGGGACAATTCCACTGTTTACATCTCCTCTTTTCTTTTTCCCTGGTGTGATATGGTAAACCCTATTCCAGCACACCCCCGACTGAGCAGTCAACAATGGCCCTTTCCTACTTTTATTCCCTTGGTGGATTGACCCTCATTATGTCTCAGTCTCATGCATGTCGGGATAGGCTATATGAACATTGACCATGTTATTCCAAAACATTATACAAAATAAGAATAATAAACATAAAAGGTACTAGAAGTTCTTCAGATCTATAACAAAAATTACATCTCTTACCGTACTCCCACGACAACGGTATTCAGTATGGTCATTTCCCAAAATAGGAGCAGTCAGCGGATGGATGACAAGCCTAGCCTGTACTGCTTCTAAGAGATCATACTCCTCCCTGTGGGAAAGTAAATCTTTTCAAAGTTACTCCAACAGTAATTTTTTGCAGAGAAAATAGATGAAGCCCATTGAAAATACAACATTTTGGCATTTACTTAAAAGTCCTTTAACGTTTGATTCATGTTATGAGTAATTCATTCTTAATAACAGATTAGCATCTCCCTTTTATAGATAAAACAGAGTACTAATACACTCCAGAAACTACTTATGACCACTCCCCTTCCTATTTTCCAATCCCTGATTCCTCTCCCATTTCGGCAGGACAGAAGGAGTGGGGTAAGAGGAAAAGAGACACCAGCTGCAGTATTTAAGAGGGACTAATAACTACTAAACTACTGGAAGGAAAATCCAACTTGGGATGCCCTATACTAGCCATTCAAGAGAAAAGTTGAATTCAATCAGTTCAAATCTCACAAGAGATGTCTCACTGGCATTCTAATACTGCAGTAGAGCCAACATGCTGGGACATCTAAAAATGCATATATTAACTACTTAACATCTCAATGAAGAGAATTAGCT
>JAJOOD010013031.1:0-32000 GCA_029582525.1 Solanum tacnaense | reverse complement strand
ACATCTAACCTATCAGCAAGCAAGACCCAACAAGAATATCAACCCATATTTGCTAAATCACACCCCAAGAATGGGGGTTTTTAGCCACACATCAAGAAATAAGAAATTATACCTAACATGATAAAGAAATCAACTAGGTATAAGATATTAAACCTTGAATTAAGCTACGGAAGAAGAATAAAGAAAACCTACTTCCAACTTGGGGAAGATGAACTCCTTTCTTCAAGTCTCCACAATACCCTATCCAAACTTGAGAGAAAAATACAGAAAAATATTATAGACTAATAATAATTTTTACTCTAAAATGTTCCACACTAAGACAACAACTCTAACTAGTATTTATAGTTTTCACAGATTGTGCTGCGGAGGAACGTTGGGCGACATTAGTTGATATCGCCGATGAACTCGGCGATCCGCCCTTTAATCAGCTCATCGCCTTCAGTGTCTTGCCTTCAGCATCCTCGTATTTTGGATCATTGGGCGGTACAGTACTGCTTCGCGGAACTAATCGGCGACTAGCCGACTGCTCCTTTCCTTGCTTTTCGATCCACTTCTTTCAAGGCTTCGTGTACTGGAACAAAGGGCGGTGCATGTCAATTTGGCGACTCGCCATGTTAGACTCGGTGATCCACAGACTTTCATTTCTTGTTCTTTTCTACCTTTTTTTGCTCCGTTTTGCGCCTAAGTGTCTATGCTTCGAGTAAAATTCAAATACCTAAAACTTAAGAATTTTAATCAGGTATTGAGATAAAACAAGCATGCGAGGACACTATTTCTGTTAAAATAAAGCCCTAAATGAGTCCAATTTATGGACTCATCAGAAGGTACTCCTTTATGAGTATGTACCGGGAGTGAAATGACTTGATGAGATTTATTGTTGGAAGCACGGATGTAGTTGGACTTCGTGTGTGAAAGTCTCATTCCCTCAAAGAATAAGTCTAACATATTTATTAAAACACCAATTTTTATTTCCTGCATCTTGAAAGGCTTGTACATCAAAGATGGTGAGATAATTACTGAGCAATTCAAACAAGCAGCTTGAAAGCACACCTCATCTATGCTCTTTCTGGATTTTATCAGTTACTTATGTATGAGAGAGGGTTGTACTTGTCTTGAAATAGTTGATGGATCTATTCGAGCTAAGCACATGATTACCTTGGCGAAAAAAGAGATAAACACGTGCCAAGTATCAAAAAGAAGAAAATAACCACTTCCAATTATGGATCTTCACAAGATACAAAAAAAGTGTCTCAAGTACTTCCCCCGCACACCACATAATCCACACCATCAGCTCAAAGATTAGTCAAGAGGACTCATATGGCCTTCGACCATGATGATCACTTGACAAAGTTGACAAAAGTCATACCTTCTTTTATTAAGGAAGTGATAAAATCTGTTATAAGGCTAGTGGTTAAGAAACTGAGCAGTCTTTGAAATAGGGTGGACACTCTCTAAGGAGAGGTTGTGCCATTGAAAATAGTAATGGGCCCAAAACCTCCAACCGGTCCTTAGGCGTTAGATCATTATTTACCAACTAGCAACTCAGACTCTCCCAACCCAGCAGTAAACCTACTGGATGATTCGTGGGCAGATGATTATGAGTCCTCATAGTCTGAATCAAGGGAAATTAGAGAAATGGAGCTGCCTAGAAATATGGAAACCATAGATAAGTGCACCGAACCAGGCCTAGATCCGTTGGGGCAATGATCGCTGAATGTTATAAGTCTTCTTCCTCTTATTTCTTCAAGATAGTGAAGCCATTATTGATCTTGGTCTTGGGATAATTTACTTATTTATTCATCATTTCACATAATTTAAAGGTAATTTTCCTTCTTTTATCTTTATATTACTTATTATAGATCCTTTCTCGTGGTTTGTTCTTGTTTCGGGTGTTGATTTCATGATTTCAAATTCTTTAAAGTATAGTTTTTAAATCATTTGAGGTTTGAGTACACTTTTGTCTTATACTTGACTTAAGGTTGACTACATTGTTGTATAATTTTTGGACCATTTGAGGTCTGTCTATAGTCCCGTCTTCCACTCCCATAAAAATATATGAAACTTATTTACCTTAGAGTATAGTTGATTTATGGCTCCGAGGGAGCATGTTATAGGTTTACTCAAGAATTTTGGAGTTATGAAAGAAATTATATAATTTTCTTGAAATTCTAGCTTTAAAGAGATGCTTATTCCAAACTTACTAATTTTACTGCTAAAACATGGATTTTTCTAATGAAATACATGGTTTTATAATGTTTTTTATTTAAAAAGAAAGTTGATTTAAACTTGCGAATTTCTATGGCTTGTTGAGAGATAGACTATTTTACATGGTATTGTGAGACCGAGGGATGCTTTTACGTTGCAGTTCATACATTTTGCATATGTTGATGAGCTCTGGTGGCTGACATGTTGAATTTCATATGTTTACTTTATGGCATATGTTGATGAGCTTTGAAGGATCTACATAATGTCTCAAGGATCCTACAGGGCGGCCGACAAGGCAATTTTGGGCTTTTAAATTTTATATATTGTACACATATGCATCACATTATCTCACATTGTAGGATTGTATGATTTACCCATGGTTAGTGCAATATCTTTATTGTCTGCACTTGTGTATGACCTTAGTTAGTTAATGAATTCATATAGGTTACACTATTGTGTCTCTTATATTTAGATTGTTTTTATATGAGTCGGTTGGCCTATTATGCCTACTGAGTACCCGTATTTTGGTACCCATAATACACTTCTACAACTTTTCCTGATACAACGCTTAGTACGAGCCACCCTCGTTGATTCCCAATCTCATGCGGACGTTGTTGATTAGATCGCAGTGAGCTCTTCATGTCCTGAGACTTGTTGTTTCCCTTTTTTGTGGTGTCTATGTATTTTACATTTTGTATTCTATTTAGAAAGATTTGTTGTACATCATCCTTTTCTTTACTTAGATACACATGCACAGGTGAGACCATGTACGGGGTTTGGTTCTTATTTATTTGTATTCCCTGGTCACTTTTGGTAATTTAATGTATATTTGGTACCGCTATGCACTATTTATGCCTTGGCCATATTCTATGTTTTTATTGCTTCTACTTAGTTGTATTCTAGTTTTAGTTTATCATTTGTTGCTCACACTTTAGCTAGCCTACTGGGGTTTATGGTATAACACTCCATAAATCTCTAAGTTAAGACCTGAACTATTCTTCGTTTACATGTAAGGTCATATTGAGTGATACATAAATTGACCATATATATAAAAGTAAATTCTTTAGTGTGGAATTGATTTTGGATATCAATAAAGGTCACTAGAAACTCCTAGCACAAAGTTGAGTTGAAAATTTTCTTACCAATTAAGTTTTGATGTAAGATTCTCTTTGGATCAACTTCAAATGACCATATCTCTTAGAATATAAAGAGTTAAGTGGACCATAACCTATCAAATTAAATGTATTTGAATCTTCTTTCAAACTCCACCAATTTCGAAACAATCTTAGTTTTGATTAAAAAAATATGACCATTTTAGTAATATGATACAATGTAGTGACGAATTAGCCGACGGGAAAACATTAAAAAAGGTCGTTTATGTCTTTTTACCTCTAAGAAAACCCTAAACAAACTTCTGGACTAATTAAAGACCCAAAACAATCAGATTTTCACCTCTTAATCCATCATTCTCTTCTCTCTCAAACCCTAAGGAAAAATTAAAGTAGAAAACGTCATTCAAGATTCTTTAAATCTTTTTAAAGATTCTTCTTCAAGGTAAGTCTTTCTCTAGGAATTCCATTCTTTCCAACTCAAATGCCTCCATACAATTATGAATAACTAATTAAAATCATAATTCTTGAGTAAAAGAGTAATCTAGGATTATATCCCTAGATTTGAGTATTCTTGAGATAAGTTGATTTTGAGTTCTTGAGTTCATGTTTCTTTTTGAAATTCTATTCCTCATTATTGAATTGTTATATGTTATGCATTAATATTCTTGAGTTAATTCATTCATGTCTATATTTTAACATGAACCTATGAATTGAGTATTCTTGAGATGAGTAGTGTTCTTGAGTTCTGAGTTCTTGATTTCTGAGTATTGAATTTTCTATATTGTTATTAAGATCCGTGAGTTTATTCGTTCATGTCTATATTTCAACATGAACTCTATTTTGAGTTAGAATTTTTGAGAATCTTCTAAAGCAAACATTATTGTCTTAAACTGATTTTCTAAGAAAGCAAAGATAAGTTTTGAGAAAGAGTTTTAAAACAAGATTAGTATGACAATCGAGTATGCCATCAATGTTTAAGCAGTATGGTATCTAGATATATCATCAATGTTTATGCAGTATGACTCCCCGATTCATCAATGATCATGTCACAATATGATTTTGATATATTTTGAGAAAGAGTTTTCTTATATGAATTGAGTAAGAGTATAAGGGAACTAAGTATTCCCAAAGGTATCAGTTTTTACATTGATAAAATAGCAACTTTGATTTCTAAATGAGTTATGAGTTCAAAGATCTTTCAAGAGAAGTTACCTCTTTTAATAGGATCGTTTGAGCAATTATCTCAAACCAGAGGAAGAGTATGTTTTAAAAACATTGAGCAGGGTATATATTATTCAGAGTAGTATTGAGCACCAATATAGGGATGAGTTAAGACAACTAACATTCCTCATAGACCATGTATGCCAACATTGGTACAGGATCATACTTTTTATATGAATCCTAAGTGCCTTCAGGCAGAGCTTAGTAGATCCACTTAGTTGAGGTGTTCTATACCCGGGTAAGGTATAAGATTGTTCTGGTAGCATGGGCAAGACATTGTATTATCACGTAGCTCATACTGATGGTTGTCGGTTAGAGAATCTCCCAAATAAAGTTAAAAGTGTATTTTTATTATATCACTTATTATGTTGAGGTTTAGAGATAAATAAGTGTTTTTGATAAAGCTTTAAATGATATCACTCGTTTAATCCTTTACATTCAGTTGAGTTTATGTTTTATAAATTGCAGTCTTATAAGTTCAGTTATTTGTTATTCAACTATTTTACATACTTGTACATTCAATGTACTGATGTCATTCGACCTGCATCATTTAATGATGCAGATACATGTTCTTAAGATCATCAACAGCCATTTCGTTGAGATCACTTTGCACCTCAGACATCTTAGGTGAGCCTCTATGCATTTCAAGAGACTTCACATTTATTTTCTAGTTCGTTATTTTGAGTAGTCGCGGGTCTTGTCCAAACACGCATCTTTGTACAGTAGAGGCTCCATAGATAGACAGTTTTGGAGTCTTTTAGATGTTTTATTTAAAACATATGTTTCATTATCTGTATATTCAACAAGGTTTTGAGGTTCATTAAACTGTTTTTAAATGTTTCTTTCAATTTAATGCTTATGTATACTTGAGTTAGTATTTCGCTTGTAGTAAGCCAGAATGAGGGTTCGCTTGGGGACGAACAATAGTTCTTGAGTGCCGGCCACGTCTAGGATGTAGGCTCGGGTCGTGACAAACTTGGTATCAGAGCATAAAGTTCAAGTGTCCTAGGGTGTCTATGAAGATGTGTCAGTAGGATCTTATTTATGGGTGTGAGGGCCCCACTTCTATAAATGAGGGACTACACACATTTAAGAAAAGTTTCCCTTCTTTCATATTCTAAATCGTGCACTAGAAATAAGTCATAAGGAATTTATTCAAAATCGTGTGTTTCTCAGATTAATTTGACTACCCGCATTCTGAAGTTAGTTGAAAAGCAGAGGTAGTTCCTTATCGATGAGTTACTCTCAGTAAAAGTCTTGAGAAAGTCATGAGGCTGTAGAAGGGCTTGAGAGAAGTCCGTGAGTGAGCTTAAGTGTAGAAATTCAAAATAATGCACACTTATTCATATGAATCGTGCGCTCAAGCTAAAAGCGAGATGTATTCCCAAACTATTTTCACTAAACCTTGTTTTAGTTGAGACCCTTATGAGGAAGTGTGTTTTAGAGCTTGGGTAGTAATTTCACCCGAAAAGATAGTATGAGTTATGATGTTATAAGTAGTAGTAGTAGTAGTAAAAGTTCAAGAGTTAGAAGAATGCATGCAAAGGTATAGTAATTTAAGAAAGGAAGTTAGTGATGAGGCAAATTATATTGTTACAATCATGAACCTAGTGAGTTACTAATAAGGAGGTTTCCCTTATGGGTAAACTAAGAAGTGATGTGCTTGTGTAGATTTTATGATAGAAGGTAGAGTAAGAGTTACTAGTATGGATAAGTTAGAGTATACTTTAACTAGAAACTAGTTTATAATGATGTGTCATGGTGTTAGTAACGACCAAGTGTAGGTGTTGAACAGAAGAGTAGGAGTATTCATGAGGTGATAGCTCTAAGCTAGGGTTATTATTTATAAGGGAGAGCCCGTAATATTCAAAGGGTTATAGAACTAAATAGGCAATGATGTATAGTGAATAAGTAAATAGTATTTAAGTCGTGAAATTGAATGCGACGATAATTCGTAAGTATGTAGACAGAGAGATAAAGATTTATTACTTGTTATGAGAATTTAGTGAGTGAGTTTTTCTTAATTATATCTAGTACTTGTAAGTAGTATAGTAAGAGAGCAATCATATTGATATCTGTGTTTAGAAATAGACACTAAACTTGATTTGAGATGAGTGTCGTGATCAAAAGAATGGCAACATGAGGGTGATAATGTTAGTTTGGGCTTTGATCTGGTAGGTTTGACATGGAGTAAGTGAGGAATCAAGAGGTTAGTTACAATGAATGTGAGTGGTACAAGTATGGGATTCTAACGTTTAGATAAGAGCAGTAAAGTGTGGCTAAGTCATAAGACTAACAAGAGCACTAAGAGGTGTACCCGAGATTGTATGTAATCAGTCGAGGTTCCAATTAAGTTTATTGTTTTCACCTAGATAGCATATTTGAGTTATCAATGTGGAGTAGGCTGATATAAGCATTAATTATTACCCTTAAGAGTTTGGTAGAAATGATTTTATATAGTCAGTGTCGAGCCTCTTAAATATAGTTCAAAGTTTCCTCCTATTAGGTTGATTTGAACATAGAAGGATATCATTGGTAGGCTGAGGAGGAGAAGTCAAATTATTAAACATCCAGATTAAGTGGCCTTATAAGACAATGAGAGGAGGTCAAGAGAAATATCTTAGAAAGAGGTCTTAGAATGAATCTTAGTACCTGCATATGGAGAGATCAGTATCCATGAGATATGCTTTCTCGAGTATTAAAGTAAAATGGATGTAGACCCGTTTAGAGATGATGGAATAGATCCATAACTTTCAAGTGTCTATTTTATACTTAAAGGGAAGATGATAAGATGAGAAGTCAAGTCAAGTGTTGAGAATCAGATAGAGATGTGCTTAGAAAGAGTTTTAGTGATATACCCATCCATTCAAAATCTTGCGTATTCCTTAAGTTTAGCTATTACAATAGCATGTTGATGGTTCTAATATCAGAATTGTGTCTATGACCTATGCTCATACACTTTAGAGTGATTCACATCTATGCTTAGTTTCCAGAATGTGGGGTAAAGACTTTAGCCCATTAATCTCAATCTTAGTCCATAAAGTTATGGATATCACCCTCAGGATATGGACTTATCCATATAAGCACACATGTATCATAGTACGCTCAGCCTAACAAATTCATGATTTGTTCTTAATGGCTAGCAAAATAAAGTTATGTCATGCATATTATTATATCAAAACGATCGAATGAATCGTGCTTATGATCTTTCGCAGTAAAGCTCTTTCAATAATCCTTTTCAATTTTGATAGCGATATGGATGATAGTAGTTGAGTCACGATAGAAGGAGAAGGTTGATTTTTCTTATGTTGGTAGCGGTAGTGTGCTTATTCCATCGAAGTTTATAAAAGTTGAGGATGGATGAATGAAGTTTTACTATGAGTACTAGTTAAATGAGAGAAATTAGTCGGTTCCTCATAGTAATGTGTGAAATTTTAGTTGGTAGAGATTACAAGAGAATGAGAAATTCTTAGAATGATTGGTTAGTAGGAGTCCATGGAGTGGTTATAGTACTAGGCTTGAATCTTGTGTTGTTACATGTGGTTGAATACATGATTCATTATATGATACTTAACTAGGACTCGAAGTGTTGTTTAATGTAGTGGTATGGAGTAGTATTCAAGGAATGGGATTTCCTATAGAGCCATTAAACCTGAATCTTGTGGTTTAGATTAGTATAAACATCAAATGTTTTGCATCTTGTGATTTAGGGATTAGGCTTGAGCACAGTAAGAGAAAATAGTTTAACATAGACCATGGTAAGAATACTCATAAACCCTTGTGGCAGCTATGAGTTGCAGCCAATGATGTGTGGTAATAAGAAAGAAGAGCATAGTTGAGAAGTATTTCTAAGCTTCAAAACTACCAGTCATATTACTCAAGGCATAGTGTTCCTATTCTTACCTTGTTCCCAAATATCCTTGCCTTATATCAAATAGCTTTAGATAGAGTGTGACTATGCTCAAACTAATATCATTCTTGACTTATGTGCTATGGATATTTCCAAGCTCATTGTATGATTTAGCTCCGCCTATGTTAGTAGGCAAGTTTAAAAGTAAGAAAGATAGTCAGAGTAACTTCTTCCCCTTCCATCCTCAGTTTAACCATCATTCGTCCAAGGGGGAGATATTGTAACACTCCAAAAAATTCTAAGTTAAGATCCGAACTATTCTTCATTTACATGTAAGGTCATATCGGGTGATTCTTAAATTGTCCATATGTGTAAAGGTAAATTCTTGAGTGTGGAAATTATTTTGGATATCAATTATGGTCACTAAAAACTCCTACCACAAATTTGAGTTGAAAATTTTCTTGTCGATTAAGTTTTGATGTAAGATTCTCTTTAGATCAACTTCAAACGACCATATCTTGTAGAATATAAAGAGTTACATAGCTCATAATCTATCAAATAAAGGTATTTGAATCTTCTTTCCAACGCCACAAATTTCGCAACAATTCTAGTTTTGAGTAAAAAGTTATGACCATTTTAGGAATTGGATATAGTGCATGGGGACGAATTAGCCGACGGGGAAACATTAAAAAGGATAATTTTCTCTTTTTACCTCTAAGAAAACCCTAAACAAATTTGTTGACTAATTATAGACTCAAAACAATCAGATTTTTATCTCTTAATCCATTATTCTCTTTTCTGACAAACCCTAAGACAAAACCCGAAGGAAAAATCAAAGTAGAAGATTCCATTCAAAATTCTTTAAATCTTTTTCAAGATTTTTCTTCAAGGTAAGTGTTTCACCAGGAATTCCATCCTTTCCAACTTAAATTCCGCCATACAATTATGAATCACTGATGAAAATCATAATTCTGGGCAATAGATATTTCAAGGAACTAATTCAAGAATCTCAAGAAAGGTTTGCTTGATTGTTTACCTTCAAGCTAGGGTTTCAAGGCTTCTAATCAAGTTATTCTTCAAGATTCTTCAAGAACCTTGTTCTTTCATGCATGTAAGGCTATCATAGTGTTGGACTAGTTCGCTCTCACGTCCTACATCTACTTTCAAATCAGTAAAAGAGTAATCTAGGATTTTATCCCTAGATTTGAGTATTCTTGAGATAAGAGTATTTTGAGTTCTCGAGTTTCTGTTTCTTTTTGAAATTTTATTCCTAATTATTGAATTTCTATATGTTATGCATTACGATTCTTGAGTTGATTCGTTCATGTTTATATTTCAACATGAAACCTATGAATTGAGTATTCTTGAGATGAGTAGTGTCCTTGAGTTCTGAGTTCTTGAGTTCTTAGTATTGAATTTTCTATATTGTTATTAAGATCGTTCTGTTGATTCGTTCATGTCTATATTTCAGGATGAACCCTATTTTGAGTAATATTTTTTGAGAATCTTTTAAAGCAAGCATTATTTTCTTAAAATGATTTTCTAAGAAAGCAAATATGAGTTTTGAGAAAGAGTTTTAAAACATGGTTAGTATGACAATCGAGTATGCCATCAATGTTTAAGCAGTATGGTATCTAGATATACCATCATTGTTTATGCAGTTTGACTTTCCGAGACATCAATGACCATATCACAATATGATTTTGATATATTTTGAGAAAGAGTTTTCATGTATGAATTGAGTAAGAGTATAAGGGAACTAAGTATTCCCAAAGGTACCAATTTTTACATTGATAAAAGAGAAACTTTGATTTCTAAATGAGCTATGAGTTAAAAGATAATACAAGAACATTTACCTCCTTTAATAGGATAGTTTGAGAAATTATCTTAAACCAGAGGAAGAGTATGTTTTTAAAACATTGAGCATGAGTATATATTATTCGGAGTAGTATTGAGCATCGATATGATGATGAGTTTAGAAAACTAACATTCCTCATAAATCGTGTATATTGATAAACGCTCAACTACACCTCATCCAAAACTAGGTGTAGGCAATCGTAATCTAGTATAACACCCAACAAAGAGTTTGGGTCGAACCCACAGGGAGCGATATACTATGGAATTCAATTAAGAGGTAAAGCTTATGGTCTAATCGGTTATATAAGTAGACATTATTGAAACCAAACAAAGTAAGTTAATAGTTTGACAACGAATGTCAAATGGGGGGGGGGGGTTAAAAGTGTCAATTATCAACTACAACAGTTACGAAAATAGGGGAGTAGACAAGTAGACAGAGATTATCGGGGATGTGATCGATTATCGGTTAATTTCGCTATATGAGCAATTGAAATTTAGATACAATTGCTAAATCTCAGTGGGTAGGCTAGACTATAAATGCAATAACTTTCCCTCAAACAACTATTACGATTCAAGTGAGTTCTCTCGAACCTCGACAAGCTTAACAATATAAACAGCCCAAGACCTTATTTTATCTACTCTTTCGAGCTAGATAGGTAGGATCGAATTAGGATTCACTCTCTCGAGCTGAACCCACAATAACCCAATGGCTACAATCATTAATTGATAACCTTAGCTCTAGAACATCTCTCTCAAGAAAGCCAGAACACTAAGTTAGAATTGCATTTGCAACTATAATTCATGAGTTAATACACATCTATCAATCAAACCCACTTTAAAACAACATTTAAATTAGTAAACAACAATACCCATAAGCTAATTAGAAAAAATAATCACATGATCACACCCAAAGAATTGGCAGCCACGTTCTGGTATCCACGTGCTTCTAATAAACCTGAACCAGTATCTGGCAGCCACGTTTAGGTCCTTTTTCTCAATCAGCACACCGGCCTCAATCCATCTTGGGGTCACAACGGAGATCAGAGGTGCTAGCCAACCCTTCAAATGATCAAGGGTCTTCTTATGGACTTTGTCAACGTAATAGTGCATGAAGTCCCTTGAACACCTGAGTACCTCATTGATGTCCGAGCTGCTACACTCTACCTTCCGACCCCGGACCATCACATGATCTATCGGTTTAAATGATTTGGCCTTCTTTTTCCCCTTTAGGACTAGCTCCCCTAACCAGTATCCCCTTTGTATTCATTATATATATATAAACATATTTGTTGTGAATGGTGTTCCTGAGCAGTTTTATAACTTTGCATTTCTTTGTTCGAATTAGACGAGCAAACAACTTGAACACCTAGAAAATAATGTAGTTCACCTAAGTCTTTCATGGAAAATTGACTAGAAAGAAGGCTAATGAATTGATCAAGCAGAGGTGATTGACTACCAGTGAGAATAATATCATCAACATAAAGTAATAGGACAAGGATACCTGATGCAGAATGGCGAACAAACATAGAAGTATCATATTTACTGCAAGTGAAACCATGAGAAAAGAGAAATATACTAAAACGATGAAACCATGCTCTTGGGGCATGATGAGGAAAGTCGGGATGAATAAAACCTGGAGGTTGTTTCATAAAGACTTCCTCCTGAAGAATACCATATAAGAAGGCATTTTTTTACCTCTAACTGACGAATAGGCCAAGAGTTAGAAATAGCTAAAGATAATACGATACGAATAGTAGTAGCCCGAACAACAGGACTAAAAGTCTCATGGTAATCAATACTAGGTTGTTGGTGAAAACCTTGTGCTACAAGACGGGCTTTGTAACGCCCAATTGACCCATCTGAATTATATTTAATACGATAGATCCACTTACTACTAACTAAATTCATGTGTGATTGAAAAGGAACAAGCACCCAAGTTTTATTATCCAGTAGAGCATTAAACTTATCTGCCATAGCATGTTGCCATTTAGGATTTTTTGCAGCCTGAGAGAAATAAAAAGGTTCATAATCATGAAGACCAGCACTCAACGACAATAAATTTTTAGGCTTAGAAATACCACATTAGGATCGAGTTTGCATTTGATGAGTTGTAGTGGCAGATAGGCAATACGGTGGATAAAGATGTAGAAATATCATTATAGTATGATCCACTAGATGGATCTGTAGGTGGCGTCAAAGTTAATGAGGTAGAACAAGGAGCAGATGGAGGAGAACTAGAAGAAGGAAGATTAAAGGGAGTTGCGGGCACATATGGTTGTGGAGTAAATAAGGGCGATGTCACCACAAGTGAATCTAGAGTGATGGATAAGGAAGACACTTTTGAAGGACAAGATTATGCAGTGTACGGATATACTGACTCATGAAACACACCGTGGCGATTAACATAGACACAACCGGATTTGGGATCTAGACAATGATATCCTTTACACTTAGATGCATAACCTAGAAAAATGCAATGGATCAAACGAGGTGTAAGCTTGTGAGATACCCGACCAAAAAGGTTAGGGAAGCATTCACAACCAAAAACTCTAAGAAAATTAATAGTCTGGTCATTTATGAAAAAGCTTTTCAAAGGGGGAATGTCCTTGTAAAATAGGTGTTGGCAGTCTATTAATGGTATAAACTACATAATAGGCAGCATCAACCAAAAATTGTGATGGTAAAATAGCCTCTGCGAGGACGGTACGCACTATTTCAATAATGTGTTGATGTTTCCGTTTAGTAACCCCATTTTGTTGAGGAGTGTTGGGACATGACTTACGAAAGAAAATACTCGAGTTAGAAAAATGTGAGAGCATAGATGTGTTATGAAATTCGCCACCTCCATCACTTTGAAAGAACTATATTTTAGTGTTAAATATGTTCTCCGCTAGATTTTGAAAAGCACAAAAATGTAGAAACACTTTTGATTTATTTTTCATAGGGTACAACCATGTAAGCCGAGAAAGATCATCAACAAAAATAACATAGTATTTAAATCCCAAGTTTGATGAAAACATGTGATTGTCAAACATCTGAGTGAATAATATCTAAATGAGAAGAACTACAATGATCCACTAAATTAAAAGGTAAGCGTTGAGATTTTCCTAGCCGACAAGGGACACAATCACTACGAACAGAATTGAGCAAGCTAATGTAATTATTTTTCCTAAGATAATCTATAGTCTGAACTCCACTATGGCCTAATCTACGATGCCAAATATCTCCAGATTGATGAATAGCAACACATGCTTGAGAATAAGAAGACACTGATGAAGATGCTAGCGGATAAACATCACCCTCACTGGAAACTTGCACGAGAAATCAATAGAACAAATGTTTTCCTTACAGGACTTCTTTAAAGAAATTAAATTATGACGACGAACATGAAACATGAAGTGCAAGTGTAATGGACGGGATATAGAGGGTAACTTCGAGTATCCAATGTTTTTAATATCAAGTAAAGTAGCATTACCAACCAATACACGATCAAGACCAGTATAAGGGGATTTTCGCAAAAAAATACCTTAAGATAGGGTCATATGAACGGACGCAGCAACCTAGTATAACACAATTTGCCATTCGACAAACTAGAAGTAGCTCATCGAAAGTTACAAAATTAATTTAGGGATTAGTGGCGCAGAAGGGCAATTAGAAGGGACTCTCGGCGAGATCAGGCGTATCACTGAACGTTACAAAACTTAGTCCTCAAGCATAGAGAATTTAAAAAGAAATCGAGGGGTCTTTATGCAAACCGTTGAACTACTTAGTGAGCTCAACCCAGCACACCGAATAGTCCAACCTGCCATATTTTCACCCTAACCTTCAAAACCTAACCCACAGCCCCCAAAAACAAAATTAAACTATTATTTTATTTAATTAAGCTTAAACCCATACTACCCATTCCCTCGGGGTACTCAGACTTCCCATCATTTGGCCAAAATTGGCTCATCGACATCTTTTGCCCTTAAGAATGACGTCAACCGCTTTATCGTTACGTGAAATTCGACAATCGGCACAACTCAGGGTTACTCAGACTTCACCCAAACTAGATCCACAATGTAATCAACACAACCCACACAATTAAACATGTTCGAACTCGGGATTTTACGATTTAAGGCCAATTAACACAATTAAAACTAAATACGGGCAGACATCAACAACACACAATCAACAATTATCATTTACGCAATGAAAATTACGAGATTGAAATTCGAGAAGTCTGGTTGAAAATAGGCACATTGGAATGATTGGCGAGCTAAGTCGAGCTCGCTGAACGATTCGGTTGTTCGCCTAATGTTCCCACCCCGTCGAGGATTTGGCGCCTTGATTGATGTTTGAGTCTGTAACGTTCAGAGAGAAGTCTGAGGGTGCCAAAAACACTCCGTGACTCGCCGAAAGTTTTAAATTCGCCCTTTATCTGCATCCCTGGAACCCTGTTTAACTGTAACTTTAGGCAGACACATCCTGCTCGCCGAAAGTAGTCGGCAATTCGCCGAATGATCCTGCCTATTGCCGATTTCTCCTTATTGTTAAGCCAATCCCTTGGGTGAGCTCATTTTGGTACACCAAAGAGATACGGCGACTTGCCGATCTGATCAACAAGTCTATCTGCAATAACTTTTCTATGGTTGCATTTGAGTGTCTTCTGGATCTTTTACAGAAATGGTATGCACCAACCTAAACGAGCCCCATCAGAAAACAACAAAAGGCATTACAATAAATGAAGGAGGATTATGTCCTTCACAGAAAAGGAAGCAAGATCTCCCATCGGGAGATAAAGGGAAAAGGAAAAAGCATGTAGCAAAGAAAAGAGTGGTTATTGATCCAGCTTTTGTTGACCCAGAGGCTGAACTACCTCTGATTGACCGAAGGAGAGCACTCCGTGCCATTTCTCAGTCCACAGCCACCAGTACCCCCTCAGCTGCCACGTTGCCTAATACTGAACCAGTTCCAACCCAAATACCACCTCTAGTGGCTCATGCACCTCCCATAGTTCCACCTCCACCAAGATTGCTGAACAGATTGAAAGGAGTTGGCTTACGCACTATTCTTGAAGAAAAACTGCTATCTCTGGAAGGCCTGGAAGGTAAGCATGCTGAGGTACTTGACACGCTCAGGTATCATGTGTTTGAGTAGTTCGAGGCCACTGGACACTTACATACCTTCCTGGGTTCACGAATTCTACTTAGCCTACGGGGAATTGGTCCCGAAAAATAGGAAGAAAGCTAGTGATTTCCTACCAGTGAAGTCAGTCATGGTGAGAGGAAAGGAAGTAGAGTGTCATAGCGAACACATAAATGTTGTATTGGGACGACCACTGCACTGGGTACTTCCCTACGAGGGTTTGCCTATTGCTACATCTCTCGATGATTTGAAGGGCTGGTTAGCTCCGATGATCTCTAACACCACCCCGAGGTGGATAGACGCGGGGGCCTCCATTGAGAAGAGAGATATGAACATTGCTCCCGGTATTGGTTTGGTTTCATTAGCAACACTATCATGCCATCCCAGAACGAGTCCATTCTGCGTCATCAAAAGGATGCTTGCCTTGGGTCTATAATGCCTAAGAGGAAAATAGACCTGGGATTGATAATTTCACAAGAGATGGTTGTGAGGGCCAAACATATGCAAACGTCATTGCCATTCCCAGTTCTTATCACTGAGTTATGACGGCGTGTCGGAGTACCCCAGGATCCTGCTAGTGAAATTGAGGTCACCCCGTCTTCCTCCACCGACATCCGACGTATAGAGGCCAAATTCACACGAGAGGAGGCTGACAGGAAGAGAGCCACTCCACCTGACACTTCACCAGAGGTCAACATTGAATCACTACCAGCGGGAGAACCTCCCCACACTTCAACCTCTGAGCCCTCATGCACATCTGCTCCTTCCTCTTCCTCATAAGTACCAGGTGCTTCATCCTCCTCCCAGCCCGCCAGGATTACCCAGGCTATAATCCTGAAGATGGGGCAGCTGGCCTATTCAGGAAATGTGAGATCGACCAGATTAGAAAGATCAATCTAGAGATGATTGATAGTGCCATCTTGACCACACTAACCCCCATCAGAACCACTATTGATGATCTAAATGCCAGAGTCACTGCTTGTGAGAATAGACAAGGAGAGATTCCCGAGGTCTCAGCACTAAAAGCCGAAATAGCTGAGCTGAAGGTGGACGTAGCCTATTTAAAGGCCACCGATTTCACAGCCCTGATGTGGGTAGTAGATGACAAGGATACTCCTAACATCTCTGGAACTCCTCCAGCTACTATGGGAGATATGCAGAGGGATGATGCAGGGCATATAGAGTCGGAGATGGAGACTGATGAGAAGTAGATAGCAGTGCACGATGAGGTAGTGCGTGAGAGCCAAGATGACATCATTTTTAGAGACTTGCCAAATCTCGAGGAGATGGTTATGCAGTCAGTGCCGATTAAGACGTCCACACCGGCTCCTAATAGATCCAACACCGTTAGATTGTCTGAGGCTACTCCTAGTGGTTATGGCACCGACCAGATAGATGCATCGGGCATGAATATCCATACCCAGGCCCTGACAGATAGAGAGGCTGCATAGACAGGACCCTTCCTTACCTCTCTCGCATTGTCCTTTCCTTTTTAATTACTTGCATTTGAGGGCAAACGCTCTTTAATTGGGTGGGGTGAGGCTCTCCCCTTTTTCCCTTTTTGTTTTGTTTGTGTGAATAATTTGTTGTTTTGCGCATAAAATTGGGTCGTTTGGTTTGCTTTAATTTGTATTTTAAATATTGCTTTTATGTGGATGTTTGAGCTCATGGCTCCTGTTGTTGTAATTGAAAATAATTTTGATCCTTCCGAAATTTTTTTGCCACCTTTTGTGTTGAAAGTAGCAGTTCTTTTGCAAAAAAATTGAGTCTCGGTTTTGATCAATAACGATGACTTGATAGTGCTCCCAATTGAACAAACATGAATGCACGGCTACGACGAGGCCAAATGAAGTTACATAGACAATATGTGCACTCTTTGCATCTCGTTGTGACTAACCATTTATCGAATTGATTTTCTTGTGAGGACCGTTGCACACTAGCGAACATGTCTAGTCTTGTTTAACTGAAGTATCAATGCCTTGTGTGATTAGCTTACTGTGAACCATGCATGAACAAACCTAGAATTTTCCCCGTTAGTCTGATTGATTTAGAAAGGTGTACTCTTGAGATGATCTTAGGCAACTTTTGAAGAGTGTGAACTAATTTAACATATACCTCTTTTTGTGGCCTACCCGTGAGCGTGTGAAACTCTCTTGAACACCCCTTGAATCTTACTTTTTTTGGAACAGCCTTGATAAACCCTAGACCTTACTTTATCCACTACCTATAATCCTCTTGAGTTGTGGTTTAGCGAATAGCCAACTTAGGCCAAAAGCCTAAGTTGGGGGTGTGGTGAAAGGGAAAAGGAGAAGTCAAGAAGTGCAAGAAAAGTCCCCCTTAACCCATGGTATTGCATAAAAATGGAACCCCTTCAATTAAAAAAATGTGGAATAAAGTACGAAGGAAATTGGGTTTCAAGCAATCCATGGAGGAGGAAAAAAAAGGGTGACATAGAAGCACTAGAAAAAGAATTGATAAAGGAAAAGAAGGGAATGCCTTGAGAATGCCACAACTCACGAGGAAAAAGTCATTGAGCCTAAATGGCCACACCTTTGCACTCAGCCCCATTACAAGCCTTAGAAAGACCTTTTTTTTATCTTGAGTAAGCCGAATCGAAAGTCAATTGGAAAATAAGGGCAAACCTATGGGTGAAAACATGCATTGTGTTCCTCTTTTTGAGTGTGCGCATTGTATCTTATTTCTGATCTTAAATTGACTCATATCTGTGTGTGAATATGGAATCATTCTTTACGTGAGGGCATTTAGATACTTTTGTTGAGCTTGAACTTGCAAAAGTAGCAAGTATTGCGAGCATGAGAATCTTTGGTAATGGTGTGTCACAATTTGAATCTTTAAGTACACAAGTGATCCTTGCATAAGTAAATTGAGTCTTGTTGTGTGCATTCATCATTTAGTCTTGTGTAGCACTATTTGAGGTACCCTATTTGAACTGCTAAACTTGAGTTTGCTTGAGGACAAGCAAAAGTTTAAGTTCGGGGTGTTGATGAGTCCACAAATTGGACTCATTTAGGGCTTTATTTTAATAGAAATAGTGTCCTTGAATGCTTGTTTTATCTCAATACCTGATTAAAATTCTTAAGTTTTAGGTATTTGAAGTTTTACTGGAAGCATGGACACTTAGGTGCAAAACGGAGCAAAAAGGGGCAGAAAAGGACAAGAAATGAAAGTCTGCAGGAGCCGAGTCCAACTTGGCAAGTCACCGAATTGACATGCACCGCCCTTTGTTCCAGTACACGAAGCCTTGAAGAAAGTGGATCGAAAGAAGAGGAAAGGAGCAGTCGGCGAGTCGCCGATTAGTTCCGCGAAGCAGTACTGTACCGCCCAATGATCCAGAATACGAGGATGCTGAAGGCAAGACACTAAAGGTGATTAGCTGATTAAAGGGTGGATCGCCGAGTTCATCGGCGATATCAACTAATGTCGCCGACCGTTCCTCCACAGCACAATCTGTGAAAACTATAAATACCAGTTAGAGTTGTAGTCTTAGTGTGGAACATTTTAGAGTAAATATTATTATTAGTCTATCGTATTTTTCTGTATTTTTTTCTCTCAAGTTTGGAGAGGGTTTTGTGGAGACTTGAAGAAAGGAGTTCATCTTCCCCAAGTTGGAAGTGGGTCTTCTTTATTCTTCTTCCGTAGCTTAATTCAAAGTTTAATTTCTTATACCCAGTTGATTTCTTTACCATGTTAGGTATAATTTCTTATTTCTTGATGTGTGGCTAAAAACCCCCCATTCTTGGGGTGTGATTTAGCAAATATGGGTTGATATTCTTGTTGGGTCTTACTTGCTGATAGGTTAGATGTATTTTAATGGTGATTTCACCTAGTGGTTGTGGTTTAATATAAAGGGTTTGTAATTGAAAATACAAAGCCACCCAAGTGTTTTCGGCTTGCCCGAGAGGGAGGTTGCGAAACCAAAACCACTAGAATGATGGACTAAGGAGTGGGTCGACATAAGGTTCAACCCGAGAGGGTGAGCCCTAGTCCCATATCCTAACACTTAGATCGAGAGAATGAGTGGGGTAAGGCGTAGGCTGGTCTTCATGCGGAAAATGGGTGTCCGAGAGGAACGCATTTGAAACGGGGTAAGTTCCCCGAGAGGGGACTTATTTCCATTTAAGGCTTAGCCTAGTCAGTATTGTCTTGCAAATTTCCTATTGAAAGCATGTACCCAAAGATTTATCTCAACTTGTATTGCGGTCACATCCCAAGAACCTTCCCCATAGTTGATTTTCTTGTTTATTTTGTTGTTTTACTATTTGTGACAAAACCCCCATTTGATAGTTGACACTTTCGTGTCACCCCCTTAAATTTACTATGTTTTTGTTCGTTAATATCTTTAGCTACGACTAGTTGGAATGTAATTTTATTTTTCTATCAATTCTCAAAACCGCTCCCTTGGGACACCACCCCAACCCTTGGTTGGGTTACTATATTATCGACGATCGTAGACACTCATACTGTAGGATAGTGTCGTTGGTCACGATAAGCATCACCTTCTACGATAAATTTAGCCACCCATGCAAATTGGTCATTTTTCATTTTAGTTCTTCGGGAAAAGCTGGTTTCAGGCTTCATATCTTTTGTCTACCAAACAGATTGATCACAACTATAGTGATTTCAACTTTTCTTCCCCACACCAATATAGAAGGTAAGCACGGAGTTGCTTCTAGGTGACCTCGATCTTGCAACAGATCTAAATGCGCACAATATGTTGTTTAGAATTCCCTCACCATTTCAATAAATTAGTGGCCTAGAAGAGTTATGAAATGTTCCCAAAGTTACGGCTCACATTGTATGGAAATATTAGGAAAAATTAATTTGAATGAGCCCACATCAAACCTAGCTTCCTCAATGATTGCACACTTCTCACGAAAATTCTCATAATGACCTTCTATGCAGGCACCCATAAACATAGTTGACGTCTCAATCTATTATTGTATTATTCGGGTAACAACCTAGCTAGAGCATTGAATAGTATTGAACATCTGACGAAGAAATGTTCCTACTAAATGTGGTGAGAACAAAACCAACAATAAAAATCTTTTTCTATTTTTTATTTGTAGACAAAAGGATTAACTACAAGAAGTTAACAAAGTAAAAATAAATAGGATGCAAGTAGAGTTTCAAACATATCAGACTGTTGTAGCACAAGTAGGTCACAGTTACAAAACCTCTCACCAAAACTTCAAACACTCGTTCAATATCAAAACTTGACAAAATCTTAGTGCATTTTCAATGCACCAATATTCCGCCAATGAAGGCATATGGCTTGCAGGTGTAATGTAGGTCTGAGTTTGTGGGAATGAATCCCCAAACTCAATCAGTGTTGCACCAGAAAAATTCAAGGCAACATAACATGTATGATAACCAGTGACAACTTTAACCATGAAGGTTCCATTTTCAACCAAATGCTAAGAAAACGCATTTCATAGGTACCCAGACTTCTTTGAAAGATTCTCAAAACAATCATTAACTTACTTAATGATTTCCCTTGAGAAAGACATTACCCCGTCTATCCTAGGGAACGGTCAAGAAACACAAGGACATGCACATGAACAAATCATTATGCTCATTCTCAAAATATTACCCCCACCACAATATAAAATCAATTTTATGTTATGAAATGAAGATAGAATACTAAAATCATATGAATAGAGCAAAGGAAAATAGAAAGTTGAAATAAGAGTAGTAACTATTTTTTGGTGTGTATTTTCATTATCATTTCAATGCCCTTTTATAGGCAATATGACTTGGAGTAGTCATATTGCTATAGTAGCAAGGTGATGTTATCACATAACATCCACACATACATATTTCTATAGTGGCAAGGTGATGTTACCACATGACATCTACAAATACATATTGCTATAGTAGCAAGGTGATGCTATCATTTCACATCCACAAAAAAAAATATTTATAACACTCCCCCTTGGATGTCCATGTAAGCGCACAAATCTAGTAAAAATTCAAGTATACATAGTCGTTCATAATTCTTTCTTTGGATGTTCATGTCTTGATTTATAATGTGTCTCGTTAAAACCCTACAAGGAAAAACCTAGTGGGAAAAATCCTAGTGAAGGAAAAAGATTACACATATCTTTTAAGTTGTAATATGCATTGGTAGTTGCCTCATTAAAAACCTTACCAAGAAAACCTAGTGGACAAAACCTCGGCTAAGAGAAAAAGAGTGCAGTGCGTATTATACTACCCCTGATTAAAACATCACTTAACAACTCGAAGATGATGCATTCCAATCTTAGATCTTGACTTCTCAAAGGTTGAAGTTGATAATGCCTTGGTGAATACGAAATGTTAAACATCGGCTACATCCTTGTTATGAAAATCATGAATAAGAAGGAGAACTTTGATGAAATATATTTTGTTCAGTCTTCTTTGATGTATCCTCCTTTTTGTTGAGCTAGACATGCATCAGTGTCTTTACATCATGTTGTTGGAATATCTCTTTTCAAAAAAAAATGTCACATATTTTCTGGATATGGTTACTAATCTCAACCAAATATATTTTTGACAATCACTCAATCGTGATCTTACCGGTGTAGACAAATTGCTCGTTTAATTTGTTAGCAGCAACAATCGAGCACTGACAAACACTTTCAACAATATTGTTTGTCTTGTGGAATGATTTGATATGACAATATTTCCAAATGAAAATAGATAACTTTCTTGAGATCAAACTTCATAATTTCCTGAAATTTCATGGTCAATAAATCTTGACACAATTGATTAGATAAATAATTTATGTCAATATTTGATTTACTATAATATCTCCACCGATAAGAGTGATATTATATTTAGCATGCATAAAATTTAATTACCATGAATAATAATAGCAAGATACATAAGTGCACCAATTGCACTATGACATGGTATTTTCTAATCATTTTAATGAGATCCAAATCAATCTTTTATGTTATGCGACCATACAACCATTGGAGTACTATTCAATGGAATCACTTTATATCCTTTTAAATCCCTCAAGGATTTTCATATAATATTTACTGTCTAGCTAGACATGATAATCATTCATCATGGATATTCAAGTTTTTCATATATTGTCAGACTGAATGAAATCTCATTGCATCCACCATGTGAGTATACATCTCCAACAATAAAGTCAGGACTTTTGCGATTTTTTTTATTTTTCAATGCACAACCCGTACTTTGTATTTTACGATTTTTCTTATCGCACAATAATTCATTTGTACCCCACTGACATTATATCTTGGTGTATGGACAAAATAAGTCCAAAACATAATTTTCCAAGTGAATAGAAAAATACTTGAATTGTATTTTCTTTGACCAATCATTTATATGTCAACTCTCGACAAATTTCATATCAAGATCCCCATCACCATTTATAATTTTGAGCGCTACATAATATTCAAGATATCGTCGACGATTATTTGATATTGATTCTAATGTGACATAACTTATCAAGCTCACTTTATTTTTCGTCATCTCCAAGTACCTGAACCTTTGCCAAGGTTCTTATAAAGTGTTATGCCATGGTGCTCTTTCTAAAGCACTTGCCTCATTATTATGACCATCTTGATCATTTGCTTCTTTTCTTTTTGAAGAAGTTTTATTTTTCGAATCGATTAATTTATCACGCTTTAGGCGTGCCATAAATTATATCCTTCAAGGACCTTTCATTGGAGTATTTAAAACTTGATTATAACATAGGGTCAGAGATGCGTCTGACAACAGACTTAAATTATCTCTTCAATGAGGATCATACCAATGATAATTCATTATGTAAAACTTATTTTCTTATTGCTTATCTTCCCCTAATGTTAGAGAATCTAACATGCACCCAACCTTATTTGGGACTTATCTTTGTGCATTTTGTAATGGTGGAGCAATGGAATAATATATCACACATTTAAATTCTAGATGAGTATTATTTAGTTTCTGACCCTGAACCAATTGTTATAGGGGAACCTTGTCGGCTTGATACGTACAAGTGTTGTTTTACTTTAAATAATACATCCTATACCAAATTTCTTTTTGAGAGTTTTGTTCTCATAACCAATTGTTTAGCTGTAATTGAAGGCATATACTTTCTGCTTAAACCACATGGATATAAACCAACATCATCACTATAATTTTTTTTTATAATTTGAAATGTGTTCTTGATTTAAATTCGAGCAAACAACCTTTGCAAAAATCAAATTGCAAGTTGATGATAAAACACATGTGACCATAACATAGATGAATCAATATAATAGTAAATGGTCCACATGGTAGGTGATTGTGCCCATATTCACTTTTTTATACATTTCAAAATTTCGGGAGATACAATCTAAAACTTAGCTGGTACAATGATAATTTTATCATGAGAACAAACAACACAAGAGAATTCTTGAAGAATTTATTATTTCTTCAATGTATATATAAAAAAGAAAAGAAAAGAAAGGAAACGCAAATAAAAAATAATAAAGAAAATAAGGGAAAAAAAAAGAAAGAACTAGAACCTAGAAAGAATGAAAAAGAAAAAAAAACAACTAATAATAAAAAAAAATTTAACGTGACAAAAAATATATAAATAAAATAAATAAGTTTAATTTCTTTAGAATATTCTTTCTAAAATTAATCCTAATTTCCATCAAATTCTAACTCCTATTATAATCCAACTATCTATTTTAAAATCCAAATACAAAGAACAATCCTAAAATTACTCAAACTCTAAATTCCTCATTCCCACACATATTCTAATTTCTAGAAACTAGATACCAATATACACTCTACCCATAATTATGTTAAAAAAACAAATTATAAATACACGAAAAAAGGAAAAAGAAAATACGGGTGATTCAAGTTTCAAATTCGTAAAGGTCCATTTCTTAACCTTATGTTATTTTATTTTGAGTAAATTTATGCGTTTACACATATTTTTATTAATGGACACACACTGATAAAAAATAAGACAATTTAAATATATTTAAAAATAAATAAGGCAGTTTCAAATAGGTTTTAAAATAAATCAAAGAATGAGGGTAAATAATTTTTCTTATTATTAAATAATATAATATCTAAAAATTAAGTCAAGTCATACTAAAGTCAATAAAGCGACCGTGTTAGAACCACGGGACTCGAGGGGTGCCTGACACCTTTCCCTCGGTCAACAGAATTCCTTACCAGAATTTCTAGTTCGCAGACCAATAAAAATAAAGAGTCAAAATTTCCTTTTGATTAGGGATTTAAATAAGGTGACTTGGGACACCAAAACTCAATTCCAAGTGGCGACTCTGTAAAATTAATAATCATTTTTCAAAATATCACTTTAATTGAAAAAACTCTATTTATTTCAAAAAAAACATAATTTTGAGGAAAAATAAGATGTGTGACAGATGACGACTCTGCTGGAGATAATCACAATTCGACCTTATAAATATTGACTTATGTATGGCTTTATTTATTTATTTATTCATTTATATTTTTTGGATATTGTATTTGTTGGCTTAATCTGACAATTGTTTACTTATTTATTGTTTTAATATTATTTGAACTGCATATAACTGTCTTGTCACGACCCGAACCTTTGCCCCGGCAGCGACATGATGTACTTGACCCTAAAGGGGTCTCATACAAGCCTTATAGCTTTTCATTGCATTTGACATAGAAATAGTGTGGAATTAAAACTTATTTAGATCCAAAAACTGCAAAAGACTCATTAAAATCTTTTGGAAGATACAACGGAAGTCTAAGTCTCACATGGCCATCTAAACAATGACTTGAAAACTAAAGTAGGGTCATGACCCTTTACAATTGAAAATACTTGCAATGTCTATTACATGAAATAAAATAAACCTCTAAACACTTGTCCTCGATCTATGAGGATATACCACTTGATCTCGGAGGAATAGCAATCCAAGCACTTGAACTAGGGAGTAAGCAATCACTTGCTGGAACCTACACTTGTAGTAAAACATGAAGGAAAATGGGGTTAGCATAATTAAGTACTAAGGAAAATGGACATTTTGTTTGAAAGTCATGCTAGTATACCATTTTGATAAAATCTCATGAATAGAAGTATAAGAGATATAATATTCAAATATAACTAACATGCAAGTCCTTTATAACATTAGAGACATAATCAACATACAAACCATTACCTTCACTTTAAGTCTCCACCTCAAGTACCCTTTATGCTATACCTTGTGCAATGTATGGATAGCGTCCCATACCTCCATCCACACCAAGGTACCACATTAAGGTCACCAAAGGTGAACTTACCATTCAACCTTTCCATCTTCAACAATACTCACACATAAGAGAAAACATTACACAAGTCATACCATCACATAAGGACCTTTACCTAAGACAACTCTAAGTCATACTTGTGCAATGTGCAAGTAGCATCCCATACTACTACTCACACTAAGTACTCCTTTGAAGTCACCATAGACAAGGCGCATTCATATATAATAAGTCATGACAAGGAAGTAACTCATAATACAATCCAAGTATAGCATGCATCTTTACATTTAAGCATATAAGAGTCAACATTTTTCAATAGCTTCATTTAGAGGACTTTCATACATTTGTCATTAAGACTTAGAGAACTCACTATAACCCTCTCAAAGCCTACTCGTGCAATGCATGAATGACATCCCATACTACCACCACACTTCATAGAACTCCTCAAGAAACCATAATGCACATCTCACATGATGGGAATAAGCTTTTAACCGACATAGACCACGTTAGCTTGACATGGAATTTTGTGTCATGAAACCTCACACCGTAAGAGGTGGTCTACTTGCCTAAGGAAGACCGGTTCATCTTGCTTAAGGTGGATCCACTAGCTAGGACCTGTGTGGGCACATAGTTATGGGACATGAAAGATGTTCAATGAAATCCGGCCTAACGTAGGGAGAACTTCCATCAAACCATATCCTCTCTATGCTTAGCCTCTATTCCCATAGAGTAGTTCATTTTCATTAACATTATTGTACTTGAGAGGGCCACCAACATTAGGCCTACCGACCTAAAGTACATTACATATGTAAGGGCCACCACTATTAGGTCTACCGATTCAAGGTACATTTAAGGATAGCTCATTGACTTTCCTAGAAAGGGCCACCATTATGCTTACCGCTTCAAGGTTCATCATTACACACAAGGAGGGCCACCACCATTAGGTCTACCGATCCAAGTTTAACATTACATTAGTTCCTAGAATCATCATGAAGGGCCACCAATATTAGGTCAACTGGTTCATGTCATAGCCTAGAATACTTCATCATTTATTTAGGAAAGGTCTACCAACATTAGGTCTACCAATTTCATGATCATTAAGTCAATACACATTCATTTCACAAGAGAGGATGCCTAAGCCTACCAACTCAAGACACTTCATTGATGATCACAATCATCAATTTTACCAAGCTTAAGGGCTAAGGGAAATTCATCCTTAGATCAATTCATAGAAGAAAACCCTTCACATTCTATCATCATCATTCGTGAGTGTCAAATTGAGAAATAGCCTTTCAATGATAACACATTTACATTCACAAAATGATCACATTAAATTCATTGGATTCACATTCATATATACAATATCATGATAATACTTCAATTCCACATACTATGCCTTCAAGTCTATGATCACAATATACGTAGAAATTAAACACCTCCACCTTTCAAGTGGATCAATAGCTCAAGCACAATTCTACTTCAACATGTAATTAGGTCATAACTTGCCCTTTCAAGGCCATGATCACAAGTCATCAATAAACCTTTAATTACTTCTATTATGCATTAGAAGTGATACAATTCAACAATCTAAATCAATTTAGGCATAATCCATCAACATTCATTCGTGATCAACAAATCCACTTCATAAAGGCACAAATTAGCAATTGAGAGAAATCAAGTTTTCATAGAGTATTTTCATCATAAATCATCAATTAAATACTAATACAATCATAATTTGTCATTAGAAACCATTTGTAAACGTTTGATGAAAGAACCCATGAGATTGAGTAAAATACTAGATTTTCATAACTTCAAATCACTTTGGAATTGGCTACTTGAATGGAAAATTAGACAAGGATCAAGACCACCATACCTTGCTATAGATTCCCCACGAAATTCACTTGAAAATCCTTTGAAAACCTTGAAGATTGACCTTGAGAGCTTGAAGTTTTCACCTCCAATGGAGGTTTCTAGAGAGAGCTTTAGAGAAGAGAGGTGGGTTCTATTTTGTGATTTTGAATAATGAGTTGAAAAAATAGAGTCTAATACATTTAATACACTTAAAATACTTTAATTAACCTAAAATAACCATCCAAACACTTAACTAAGCAAGGTGTGAATTTACCAATCCACCCTTCACTAGGCCGAACCAAACTAGTAACACAGGTGCAAACAACGCCCCCTCAGCTATGAATCGTAGTTGGGGTGACAGACCGTTTTGTCACCTCGTGGTTTGTGGCTGCAGCTTGGTTTGGGGGCCCTTGACCTACGGAGGCCATCCACGAGGTGTGGATGGACCTACAGGGGGTGGATGGACCTATGGGGCGTGGACCCCTTCCGCAGGTCACTCCATTTTTGACAACTTTGTAGTTTCAAGGGGTCTTGGGGGTTATGCTTAGGGTCCTCCTCAAGGATCCCTAGGGTAGTCCATGGGGAGTCGTACCTTGACGTTTAACCCCTAAATCCCTCAACCAAGGCTCGGGACAACATTAAACACCCTCAAACCTCACACCAACCCAAAAACACACACGTTAGGCTCTAGTTTCACTTATTCATTTTACGGGTCGTTCCATTATCCCCCACTTAGAAACATTCGTCCTCGAATGACACGTAAAACATATTAGGGGAATAATGACTCAAGACTAGCAGCCCATCATACATGCAACATCATATGCAATGCACAAAACTAGGAGGAAACATCGACTCCACATCAAAAAGCTCAATGCAATGCAAGAAAGTAGGAAGTACTTCTACAAACTCACCATGCATCGTAACTTCACAATTTCTCATTACATTGGAGGCATTGCCTTCTCCAACTCACATCATGCTCATCACAACATCATTAAGCACATTATGCAATTCTTCATAAAAACACATTTAGGCATGTTCAACTTTTAACCTCATGAAGAATATAGACAACTCATACCTAATGCACATTTAACATGAGGAACATAATTCATGAAAACTCAAATTCTCACTTAAAAATAAACTCATTAAGAACATGCATAACATAAGGAGAACATGGAAACACATATTCACCCATGACCCCAAAACATGAAACAAGCTACAAGGAACTCTTGGTCTCAAGCTTGAATAAGAATAGAAGGAAAGAGATAAGGATACCAACACTCTCAACAACCTTACTATTCAACATACTATCCCCCACTTAGGAGAAAACCCAACTAAGGCTAACATGAAACAACATAGGAACCTCAACAAGACATTCACAACCATAAGAAACTATCACTTATCGATACCTTCATCCGGATTAGCTCATTTGTCCTTGTTAGCTTGAAGAGCATAGAAACGGTTCCACTTTGGAGCATCAAGATTCAGGCCATTAAAAGAAGCTTGTTTGGCCTCCCTTCCTCTAGCCGTAAGAGTAGGACAATCTTTCACTTTGTGATCATTCTTTCCACAACCATAGCACCCACTATTACCGGCTAAGTACTTCCCATGATGCTTCTTTCCATAATTGTGACAAGTAGGTTTAGCAAATGGAGGTCCACTACCTCTCTTTTGGTTACCCTTAGGAGCACTTGCAGAATCTTAGTTTGGAGCTCTCTTCTTGAACCTAGATTGACCTTGCTCATCGGTCCTAGACCTCTTCAAATCCCTATTCATCCTCTTAAGTTTGGACTCCTCAATAGATTGAGCATACACCATGTGTCTAGAAATGTTCATGTCATCATGGAGCATCGTCGTATGGCACTCTTCCTTAACTAGATCGGATACACGGTAACAAATTGACTCATCTCATCCCTAGGGTTGGACACCAAAGATGGAGCATACTTAGACAATAGGGTAAATTTCAAGAAATACTCCTCCACACTAATATTACCTTGCCTAAGGTTGATAAACTACTCCACCTTAACCTCTCTCTTCTCACGGGGAAAGTACTTACTAATGAAAGCTTCCTTAAACTCTTCCTATTCTATAGAACCCACTCCCATATGCCTATTGCTTTTCTATTGAGTGAACCAAACTTGGGCAACATCTTTCAATTGGTAGAAAGCAAGTTTAGCTTTTTCTCTAGAAGTTACCCCCATAGCATTCACTATCTTATACACCTTATCCAAAAAGTCTTGGGGATCCTCTCCCACCTTGGAACCTAGGAACACCAGAGGATTCATCCTCACAAAGTCCCTCAACCTAGAAGCAACAGTACTCTCCAAAGCATTCACCCTAGGCCCCACATCTCTATTAACTTGGGCGGTCATGGCTTGGGCTAAGGTTAGAAAAGCCGACCTAATCTTTTTATTAGTCATGTCCGGAGCACCAACCGAAACTTGATTGCCTTGAGGAACTTGGTCACCTTGAAGACCTTGGGGATCTTCGGGAGGAACTCCCTCGTTCACAATTTCCTCTTCCACTCTCCTTGCGGTAGTTCTTCTTGTAGTCATATCCTATAAACACAAGAGAAAGATTAGGAAAAGGAACACTTATAGAGCTAAACTCTAAGGCATGATTTCAAGAATAATGAAAGAAGTGTAACTTTCTAACGTCCTATAGCCTCTCGCTCATAGATGTGTCGCAACTCAGACGGATGAACAAGACTCTACTAGACGTGGCTTGTGAGACATCAACCCTAAAAATTATTTTCAAAATCTTGTGCTTTCATACCATGTTTGTCACGACCCGGACCTATGCCCCGGAACCGACACGGCGTACTTGACCCCAAAGGAGTCTAATACAAGCATCATAGACTTTCATTGCATTTGACATAGAAATAGCGTGGAATTAAAAACTTATTTAAATCCAAACAATCCAAAATACTCATTAAAATATTTTGAAAGACACAACGAAAGTCCAAGTACTTGAACTAGGGAGTAAGCAATCACTTGCCGAAACCTACACTTGTAGTAAAATATGAGGAGAATGAGGTTAGCACAATTAAGTGTTAAGTATGATAGCCATGCAAAAACATGCTTAAAATGGACATTTTGTTTGAAAGTCATGCTAGTATGCCATTTTGATATAATATTCAAACATAACTAACATGCAAGTCATTTATAAAATTAGAGACATAATCAACATAGAAACCATTACCTTCACTTTAAGTCTCCACCACAAGTACCCTTTATGTTATACCATGTGCAATGTATGGATAGCGTCCAATACCACCATCCACACCAGGGTACCACATTAAGGTCACCAAAAGTTAACTTACCATTCAACCTTTCCATCTTCAACAATACTCACATATAAGAGATAACATTACACAAGTCATATCATCACATAAGGACCTTTACCTAAGACAACTCTAAGTCATACTTGTGCAATGTGCAAGTAGCATCCCATACTACTACTCACACTAAGTACTCCTTTGAAGTCACCATAGACAAGGAACATTCATATACAATAAGTCATGACAAGTAAGTAACTCATAATACAATCCAAGTATAGCATGTATCTTTACATTTAAGCATATAAGAGTCAACATTCTTCAATAGCTTCATTTAGAGGACTTTCATAAATTTGTCATTAACACTTAGAGAACTCTCTCTGACACTCTCAAAGCCTACTCATGCAATGCATGGATGGAATCCCATACTACAACCCACACTTCATGTAACTCCTCAAGACACCATAATGCACATCTCACTTGATGGGAATAAGCATTTAACCAACATAGACCATGTTAGCTTGACATGGAATCCAGTGTCATGAAACCCCACACCGTAAGAGGTAGTCTACTTGCCTAAGGAAGACCGGTTCATCTAGCTTAGGTGGATCCACTAGATAGGACCTATGTGGGCACATAGTTATGGGATATGAAAGATGTTCACTGAAATCCGGCCTAACGTAGGGAGAACTTCCATCAAACTATATCCTCTCGGTGCTTAGCCTTCATTCCCATAGAGTAGTTCATTTTCATTAACATTATTGTACTTGAGAGGGCCACCAACATTAGGCCTACCGACCCAAAGTACATTACACATGAAAGGGCCACAACCATTAGGTCTATCGGTTCAAGGTACATTTAAGGATAGCTAATTAACTTTCCTTGAAAGGACCACCACCATTAGGTCTACCACTTCACGGTTCATCATTTAACACAAGGAGGGCCAGCACCATTAGGTCTACCGATCCAAGGTTTAACATTACATTAGTTCCTAGACTCATCATTAAGGGCCACCAATATTAGGTGAAATGACCCAAAAAGTTCTTTAAAATGTGCTTCGGAAGTTACCGGAAACTTGTTTTGCTATATATAAAAAAATCCGTTTTGTATTTCGAAAATCCGACTTCATATTCTTGTTTAGGGGGTCAAATTGAGTGGGGAATGGGTCTAACCCAAATTTTAGAGCAACCGTATCAAAATCCGAAATTTCCAAGTGAAGCCTTTTCGAGGGTCTACTTTGGAGGGTCATATCTCCTAG